>PVJH01029780.1:0-25610 GCA_004026705.1 Nesogale talazaci | reverse complement strand
GCACATCATATGTCCCACCCTCCTCTTGGAAGCCTCCAAAGTAAAGAAGCACAGTCTCTTCCCACCCCCACAATCACCCAGCCTCACAGCTCACCAATCTACAAAGGTGCAGAGATGAGGAGAGATGATAAAGTTCCACATTCTGGAGTCAAGGAAGCAGGCCAAAGGATGGAGGAGGAGGCGTCCCTTCTGCTTGCCCTCGGCCCCCTGACTCCCTACTGTCAGGCTCTGCAAATCTTCACCCTGGGCTTCCGGGGGCCTCCAGAGCCTGCTCTCTGGCCAGGTCAGGCCTGCAATGGTGGGGAATCTAGGTCCTTCCCCCAGCTCTGACCCGTTGGTCTCCAGCAACACTAACATTGGCAGGCCCTGTGCTAAACACTGACCCAAGTCAAACCAAGGCTGCCGATCGCAGCTCTTCTGGCTCAGGGAGTCCCCCTAGATGCCGGAGGAGAACTTGCCACCTTGAGTTTTCAATGACATTATTTTTAGAAGTTGGTCTCCAGGTGACTTTGGGCAGACTTGAACCACCAACCTGTCAATTAGCAGGGGAGTGTGTTGACAGTTGACAGGACCCAGGAGCTTTTTGCCAGCCACTAGGACCACCGAAAAATCTGAGCTCCCTTTATCCCTCACTATATGCCAGACACAGGACCAAGCGCTTTCCCTGCAAACGAAACCAAACTCACTGCCATCCGGTCTGTGGGACAGGGTAGAACTGCCCCGGTGAAACTAGTGCTTGATGGGGCAGAACGCCTCATCTCTCTCCCTGGGAGTGGCCGGTGGTTTCCAACTCCTGATTTGGCAGCCATAAGCACCCCACCACCAGGGCTGCCGCTCCCTTTGTCATTCTCCAACCGCCCTTTGGGGTCCGGTCTCTCACGTGATCCATTTTACAGATGTGGAAGTTGAGGTAGAGCCAGGCTAAATGCCAGCCCAGTTCCCCAGTGTGTCTTCCTGGGGATGGACCTGGAGCCTTTGTTGCAGGTCTGAAGGAGAGGGTCCCAACATTTGTACCATTGATGGGTGCACTAGGTGGGTAACGGAGGAACAACGATTCATGCCAAATGCAAGAAGCCGAGCAGGAGAGGGACTAGTCTGGGTGGAAATGAGCCATGGAGCTCATCCCGAGGAGACTTCTTACGTCAGTCATGAGAGGGAAATCAACTCTTCTGTTCTCCGCCCCCAATTATTCTGACTCCTTTTGTAGCAAAACAATCGCGTTTTAACTCTGTGCTCCTCCGCCTAGCAGCCCGGGCCGTGTGAAACGTCTCAATCTGTTCAGGGCAGATTCAGGTAAACTCAAGGCCTGAGACTATTTTCCTAGATCTTGGTGAACGTACTAGTTACATTTGTGTGTGTGTGTGTGTGTGACCACATTCTGAAGAGAAATAAAAGACAAAGTATTTAGGAAGAGCGTAAGTGTTCAATTAAAAAAATGTTTCAAAAAAAATTTGAAGAGCGGTTAACTTGCTTTCAAGAGCCTATTTTTTTTAATGTGGCAAAAATATGTGAAGCAAACATTTTCTAATTCAACAGTTTTCACGTGTGTGATTCAGTGAGAATATAGGGTTGTTGTTTTTTGCTATTAGACTTTACACTTGAAACGGCTATAAAATTCTTAATGGTGCTTTTCTAATTATGGTCTTTCAATTCCTCATCATCACTGCTGACGAGAGACTTTTGCACAAGTAGATGTTGCGAAAGACAGCTGCATCATAAGTCCTCCGCCCTGGCCCCCTTCCCCCAGTTCCCTCCCTTCCAATTGTCAGAAAAGCCCTTTTTTGTCCTAAATATAATTTGGGTCTTTTGAATCTGACTGTAATGAGTCAATTATACTGGAAACCTAACAGTTCTGCTTTTTCTTTCATTGACAAAAATGCAATGTTGAAATTTCTTGTAATATAATTCAGGGCTTTCAAGGACAATATACTTTGTCAGGCCAAGTGTTTTAAGATGAGGATGAGACTTTTTCTACCAGGCCTCGATGCTGTTGGTCACAAGTTTTCTTTAGGATCCCGATCAAATGACAACTCCATCAACCACTTATCATTGCACTTCTCTGAAGGTGAGCCTCTGTCTACACACACACACACACACACACACTGAAACCAGGAATGTTATTAGTGCATATTAATGTACTTTCACCTGATTCTTTAAAGTTCTTGGTTACATTCCTTCAGAGACTCAAAAATGTCAAGTAAGTCAGATTTTGAAGTCAATCACTAGCCTTCCGCAAGTTGTGAAACTGCCAAGACCAGTTTCCTTATCCAGTGTCTTCACAGAAGCCTGGAAGCACCTAGGGCAGGGAGGCCACAGTTCCGAGCCACCATTTGGAGCCCATCATTGTCTTGGTGAAGTTTCGGTCTGCAAGGAACCCTTTACCTAGAAAACAGGGCGCAAGGCCATTCCTGCACACTCCTACCTGCAAACCAGTCAGCCACTGCAGAAACCAAACCAAACCAAAGCATGGAGTCCTTGGGAAATGTCTGCAATTGCAAAGAAGAAGCAAAGCACGCACGCACGCGCATGCGTGCATGCATGCATGCATGCATGCGATGGGATCTGTTAACAACACTTTCACGCATGATTGCAAGGTCATGCCCATCACAGCCAAGCCAGCATCTCCGCCAGCATCTCCGGACCGAACACAGAAGCGTGTGAGAAGGGTCCAGGAAGGAGCCCTGGGGCTACAAGGACTCATTGCTGTCTGCTTTTGTTGAGGTGACAGCCTTGGAAATGCTATGAGGATTGTGTCACAAGGTGGCTTACTAGGCAGTCACACTGTAACTGGGATGGGGAAGGGCTGAGAGGAAAGAAACCTTGGGGGAAGGGAGACAATGGTCAGTATAAGATATGAAAATCAAGATAATTTATAATTTATCAAGAGGTCATGAGGGTAGGGGGTGGAGTCAAAAAAAAAAAAAGCTGATACCAAGAGCTCAAATGCTTAGAAAATAAGGACGGCAACATAAGTACACATATGCTTGATACATGGCTGCAGGGATGTACTATACAATTGTTATAAGAGCTGTAAGAGTCCCCCAATAAAATGATCTTTCAGAAATAAAAGGTGGTGCAGTAGTTGAGTGCGGGACTGCGGCCCACTGGCTTGGCGGTTCAAATCCAGCAGCAGCTCTCCAGGAGCAAGACTGGGCCTCCTACTCCCACCAGAGGGCAGTGATGCCCCCTGAAAAAATAAATAGAATAATAATAAAACAAAAGCCAACCAAGCTCACTGTCATCAAATTGATTCCAACTCTTAGCGACCCAGTAGGCCAGGGTAGAACTGCCTCGCTGAGACTGTTACAGGAGTAGAAGGTGCCTTCATTCTCCCAAGCAAGGAGCAGCAGGTGGTTTAAACGACCGGCCTAGTGGGTAGCCATCCAGTGTGTGAGCCACGGTACCATCAGGGCTCCCCATTAATGCCAGCTAACATCCCACTCCTCCCCAAAGGGAAGCCATGCCAACCATCACATTAGGGGCAAGTCTGTGAAGTGACTCACCAACTACAGTAGACTAACTTTGAAGGTGATCTTTGCGTCGCCCGCAAATGATGGGGTAAATATTCAAGTGGCTCTTGACAGAATAAAGGGTTCCTATCAAAGACAGGAAAGACCAAGTGAAACAGACCCAGATGACAGTCCTGGAGACCCATGCCACAGAGGAACAGATTGCCTACTGACTATGGGAGAAATGGCATCAAAATGGTGTGAGGGGAGGTGGATGGGAGAACTGCTGGCTTGCCGGTGCTGGGACGGTCAACCTGAATGTTTACATGTGGTATTCAGCAGGCCGGCAGCACACGCTGTCACCCACTGGCTGGGGGTGATGAGAAATGACACCCCCTCCCTGGTCCCCCACACTCTCCTGGTCACCAGAGGACTAGCTGGGCCCACCCTCATGCCTCCCAGCTCCCCTCTGGGGGCCCCTGCCTGCTCTTCCAAAGGTTAGAACTGCTCCCTTGTGGATCTAACTGCTGGTACTCTGGCCAGATCTGGAGGTGTGGGGACTCTGCCGCCACAGATCACTAACTGAAGAAACCCACCTCAATGTACCCTATGCAAACATTGCACAAGAAAGAGGACAGAGTCCTGAGAGCAACTCAGAAAAAAACCAAAAAGTTACCTGTAAACGGGACCCAATAAGGCGGAGTGCTGACGGCTGAGCTGAAACTTAGCAGGCAGGAAGGAAATGGGAGACACATAGAACACTCTGGAAGAAAAAGAAAGAAAAGACCAACCAAGAATCACAAACCCAATAATATTGTCCCTCAAATACAGTGAAATTAGGTCCTTCCTGGATAAACAAGAATTCAAGGAATTTCTAACCACCACACCAATCTTGTAAATAATCCCAATGGGAGTTCTTTGGGGAGAGAGAAAACAATCTTAGACAACAACCTGAGATGAACAAACCTGATGGCCCCACCCGGAAGTCACCCCAGATATGGATGTGGTCAAAGTGAAACAGATGTATGGGTCTGCAAATCAAGCCCCAGAGGCATCAATCTGGAATGAAGGCCACCATCAGAAGAGGGGCAGTGTCGCTACAGAACTTCCAAATGGAGAGGTAGTCAAGAAAGAGGTTTCCAGCAATAAAAGGGCAACCTTAAAGAAAATGAATTAATCTCATTTCAAAAAATCGGGAAATTATAAAATGTAATAGACTCTAAGAAAACAGCAATGAGTCCAAATACAAGAAAACCTATCAACAAACTGAGCTCAACACACAAAGTGCACTCGGGCTGAACCTGGAGGGCGTAATGCTGAGGGAAATGAGTCCATCACAGAAGGACAAGCGTTGCATGAAACCTCTGAGTCAGAACCAATAAATAGAGTCCTTCTAGCCATAATTACTTACATGATACAGTATAATTCTGGACGGTGTACACCTGTGGCTTTAGTACCATTGTTGAGGGCATTCTCTACTATACTGATAAACAGGATTAGCGTGGGGTTAAGTCCCCACCCTGGGAGAGGGTTGTTGGGGGCATCTTGACTCTAGTGGAGGGGGTGGCCGAAGACACCATCTACTGTATGTAGATGAACATCTACTGGTTCCACAATACACATTGCTTCACCTGGAAAGCCACACCTCTCTTTCCTGTCTGAGTTTTGGGAGAAGCAAGAAGACCCGATGTGACTTTAGGGCATTGGAAGTTTGTGTCTCTGGAACCTGCCTTCATCTCCCTTCTCTGCCTCACCTTTGGCTCTAGAACTGAACAGTGTGTCTCCCCCGGCCCCCAACGTGAGACTCTCCCTCTCAGTGTTGTGAGTCTCTGTGGGATGTTGCAGTGAATCACAACACCAGGCACAGGAGGGAACTGGAGGGAGGCATGTGATGGGGATGGGGGGGTGGAGCAGAATATAAAGTGACCAGACGTCCGCTTTTGGCGGGACAGTCCCAGTTTTAAACAATTTTTTGCTGCGTCCCGCAGCGTTTAAAAAAAAAAGTCCTGATTTTTGACAAGATTGCACAAGCTAGGGAAGGGCAGGAGAACGGGAAGGGAATATACCCCCTCTACACCCCCCCACCTCACCCCTCTGTCAATGGTGTTCTGTTTTACCAATGTTAACATCTGGTCACTTTTGTAAGAGTTGAACATTTAAGACATGTTTAATGCCCAGCCCCTTGGGAATTGTCTGATAGCTTTTAAAAGAATCATTATTTTTTACAACCATTACTATTGTAAAAAGTCAAGAAAAGCCTTCCCACTAAAAGAAGCCTTGTTTGATGGTTCCCAGGGTAGAGAGGAAGGGAAGGGAAGGGAAGGGAAGTCACAGGGTCAAAGGCAGACAACTACTGACTAGAGTGCAGGTGAACACAGTATTCAATAACAGGGAGGCTGGCAAAGCGTGGGGGAGGCAGGGCAAGCCACGGAAGAGTTGCGCCCAGATTTCAAAGCAACAGAGGTAAACCCTGTTAAAGACACAATCCTGCACAAGTTATGATGCAGAAAGCAAGGATGGCTGGACTTCATCTCACGTACTTTGGGCACGTTGTCAGGAGAGAAGGGTCCTTGGTAAAGCAGAGGGACAGTGAGAAAGAGGGGACCCTTGACAAGGTGGACTGACACAGTGGCCACAAGCATGGGCTTGAGCATGAAGCCATGGGGAAGATGGTGCTGGACCAGGCAATGGTCTGTTCTGTTGTTCAGGGGTCACCAGACTCAGAACCAACTCGCTGACCCCTGATACCAACACAGCAGGGACCGATCGATGCCCAAGCCAAATGGGAGTCTACAAGTCGGAGAGGGGTGATCTGTGGTTTTGTACCCATCTCTGGTGCAAATGCGTTCATGAAGGCGGTAGAGTTTACAGGGGGCAACGTCATGAACGCTTTTCTTGGACAACCGTAAACACCTGGAGGGAATGAGTTGCTAGGCCCCGTGGATCGGGGGCGTGGGTCCTGGGAAAGGCAAGATCACTTGACATAGCACAGTTCACAAAACCAGTATTCTCTACTCTGCTTTGTGGCGGCTGGGAGCTTGAAAGCTCCTGAGCAGTCATCCCAAGGGACAGTCTTGGTGTCCCCCAGTCAGCAGAAGAGATGAGGATGGAAGTGGAAGGGCGCATTGGGAAACAATAACGCCGAGTGGAACACACACACACACACACACACACACACACACACCCTAGGATTGGAAAAACGACACAGTGCTCAGCTGCCACTGCCAACTGCCCAGAAAGGAATTCCACTGGACGGTCCTGGATCGAATGGGAGACAGATGTAAAACAAAACCCCAAATCATAGACCCAACCTGGACTCACTGGCCAGATAGACCTTGGTGGAACTCTTAAGGGCTGAAACAAAATTCTAACCAGCGGCTCAAACTGCAACCAAATGATGAACAGTGGGGATAATAGGAGGTGTGAGCGACATCCACACCTTTGAATAAGCAATGTGCAGCGTGAGGTCCAACAGGCAAGATTTCCCCAAGAGCAGAGTCCCCAAGAGCAGGGTTCTGAGGAAAGGCCACGGGAGGCCCTAGGAGGAAGTGGGGTGGGTGGTTGTGCCTTGAGGGCGTAGCAATGAATGAGGTGAGACAGCCTGTCTGTGAACTGGTGCACGGTAAGCTGATCATCTGCGATGTAACTCTCCACTCAGTTCTCAATAAAAAGTATGTGTCTGTTTTCATTAAAAAGGAGGGAGAGGGGACTGAGCCCCGGTGGCGTAAGTGGTTGAGTGTAGGACTGCGGCCCGCCACCGCCTTGGTGGTTCAAATCCAGTGGTGGCTCTCAGGAGCAGTACTGGGTAGCTCCCAGGACCACCAGAGGCAGTGATGCCCCTACCCCACCCCCCAAAAAAGGAGGGAGAGAAACCCGATGAAGTCATTCCCGTCTGCCCTGTAAAGTCACTTTGCATTGGAATCGGATCGACAGCAGTAGTGATCTCAGAGCCAAGAGGACAAGGAGAAGCAACAAATCCACACCGGCCTAACCTGGGCAAGGTTGGCGGTGTGAACCTATCCAGTGGCTCTGTGGAAGCAAGACCAGGCGATCTGTTTGCATCAAGAGTTTCAAGAAAGCCTTTCAGAGCAGATCTACCCTGTCACAGAGTCTTTATGTATCAGAAGAGACTCAACAGAAACCCGGCAGCAGTGGTAGCTGCAGCAGCAGCAGCAACAGAGAAGAGGAATTAGTCAGAGGTAAAAAAATGAACACCTTAAGTTGAGGAGGACAGGTTGTGACACAGGATGTGTAGCATGACCATGACATAAACTTCTGGGTCGAGAGATAGGGTTCAAATGTGAGGTCGCCCTCGGTACATTATTGCCGACAGATGTATGACAATGTGTTTGCTCATTTGTTTACTGGTGGATACTTGGGCCATTTCCCATTTGGGTTTTTAATCACTAAATCTGCTACAAACATGGCAGTACACATCTTTATGTAGACGTATTATGAACTTACTCCTAGTGGACAAATAAATACCCAAGGCTAGGTTTTAGGTGGTGTACATGCTGGGCTGCTAACTGAGAGGTTGGTTGTTTAAGTCCACTCAGTGGTGCCTCAGAAGAAAGGCCTGGTGATCTATTCCCCAAATCCTATCATTGAAACCTCTCTGTAGCACAGTTGTGTTCTAGAACACAGTGGGGCCACTGGGCCACCACTAACTGTTAAAACTCCGGGTCCTAAGCTTACAAGTACATTGTAATTTTAGAACCATTTTCTTACTTAAAAAAAAAAAAAACTTTACTTGATTTGGAAGCCCCCTTCAGAATCAAAATCTGCTGAATGTTAGTGCTGAACACCAAGTTACCCAATCAGGAGGAAATAAACTAAATAAATTCTTTTCTACATGACTTTTTTGGGGGGTCAAGGAGAGTTTTCTCCCCTTTATTGAGAAACAAGACTTTGATACATCAAATAAAACCAAAATTTGCAGGGGGGCCGGGAAGAATCAAAACCCATAACAGAAAAAAAAATTAATGTTATCTGGGCTATGGCAGAACCCAGAAAATGTCTTCGTATAACTGAAAAAACTTCTAAATGCTTCATAATTGACCTTTTGATACAAAATGACCTATTAGTTGGGGATTTGTGGTTCTTAATATTGAGGTCGCTACATGGACTTTCTTACATATCAGAAACTCATACTATCCAGACTTCTGCGTTAGGAAGAATGGAAAAATAAGAGTTAAGGAAATAAGATTGTTTGGCTTGCATAAAACCTTAGCAACCAAATTGATAATTACCCAATTCAGGAGGTTTACTTGGCGAGTGTTCCAATCGAGTTTCAGAAGCAGTAGTAAATTTAGAACAGTTGAACAGTTCATTGCACTCATTGTTGAAATGCCAATTAGAAATCTCCGTCCTCATTGGTCTGTTAGCTGCAAGGTCAGCAGTTTGAACCCACCAGCCACTTTGGGGGAGAGGAGGCTTTCTGCTTCAGTCCCAGAGACTCATGGGAGCACGTTGTCTATCCTGCCCTACAAGATCACTACAAATTAGCATTGATTTGATGGCACTGCATTTGAGTTTAGGGTTTAACTACCAGAAATGAACATTTTTAAATAAAACCAGGTCAATTTTGAGGTTTCTGCACCCAGGTTGACCTGTAGGTGTGCCTCTGTGGGAATACTCAGACCCTTTAAGATGTCGGTGCCCCTTGTGAATTCTTTCGGCCACCCCCTCTCCAATGGACCCAGCCAACACACAGGAACAGGCAGTTCTCATGAGCTAAGCACACATGTTCAAGGAGCATGTAACGTGCTCAGCCCCGCTCTGCGAGATGAACCAGGAGAGAATTTATCACAGAAAATTCACAAACCTGATAAAACTCTATAATAGCCAGTGACCTTGGGTGGGCACAGGCGCTGTCGTGCATCCTAGGACTTTGGGTAGATCCATAGAGACTGTTTGAAAGGCCTATCAGTTAGGGATCAGGCTCTGCTGCATGTCACAGTGACATTATCAATAGGGATCTAGGATCTTCCTAAGGAATCTGCCTGGAGCTAGGCATTCCAGGCTGGTAGGCTGCTCCATACATCCCCAGGGGCCCAGGCCCCTTCTGTCTTCCCACTCCACAGCCCTGACCATGAGACTATCTGTCTCACACTTGCCTCATTGTGACCTCATGGTTACATGATGGCCGCTGTAGCTTCAGACTCAAGTTTACATTCCAGGCACGAAGGGGATGGAATAAAGAAGACTCTTGAAGAAATCAACATTTTTCGAAGAACTTCCTATAGTAGAGGTTTTAAAACACATGTAGTATGGTGTGTTTCAACAACAACAAAAAATTTTTATGGTGGTGAATATATACACACTGAAATGCTTGCCATTACAAACAGGACTACATTTCCAAGTCCATGACATTTCTTATATTCTCTGTTTTGTGCAGCCCCTTTCCATCACCTTCTGTAGCATCTTCCGTCTCCATTAACGTCAAGTCTGTGCTTTCAGGCAAAAATTTCTTACCCCTGGAAATGATGAATTATCTTCAGTTTCTGTGTTGTTGTTGGGATTGCTATTAAGAGCCACCAAGTCGGCTCTGAACCAGAGGGACCCTGTGCACAACAGCATGAAGCACTGCACGGTCCAGCACCATCCTCACCCCTTGATGCAGCCACTGTGTCAGTCCATCTCCCTGAGGGCCGTCCTCTCCTTCACTGCCCCTCTACTTTACCACACATCATGTCCTTCTCCAGGGACTGGTCTCTCCTGACAACATAGCCAAAGTATGTAAGACAGAGTCTTGTCATCCTTGCCTGTGAGGAACACGCTGGCCTTACTTCTTCCAATACAGATGGGTCTGTCTTTTTAACAGTCCATCGTACTTTCATTATTCTTCTCCAGCACCATAATGCAAATGCATTGATTCTTCTCTGGTCTTTCTTAATCGGTGTCCAACTTCCGCATGCATATGGTGCAATCGAGAATACCATGGCTTGGGTCAAGTGCACCTTGGTCTTCAAAGTAGCATCCTTGTTCTTCAATATTCTAAAGAGCTCTTAGGCAGAAGACTGTCTTAATGCAATACACCTTTTGATCTCTTGACAGCTGCTTCCAGTCAAGACAAAATCCATGACAATTTCAACGCTTCCCCCATTTCTCCTATTGATCCAGTTGTGGGAGTTTTGGTCTTCCCTACATATTGATCCATATTGTAGGCTGCAGTCCTTGATCTTCATCAGCAAGTGCTTCAGTTCCGCCTCATCTTCAGCAACCAAGGTTGTTTTTATCTGCATACCGCAGGCTGTAATAAGCCTTCCTCCAATCCTGATGCCAAACTCTTCTTCATTTAAACCAGCTTCTCTGATGATCTGCTCAATGTACAGATTGAACACGTATGGTGAGAGGATCAACCCCAATGCACAGTTTTCTTAACTTTAAACCATGCATATGCCCTTGTTCTGTTTACAGAACTGCCTCTGGATTCACGTACACATACAAAGTTCCAAATGAGCACAATGCAGTGTTCTGGAATTCCCATTCTTCTCAAGGTTATCCACAGTTTATTATGGTCCACACAGTTCAATGCCTTTGCATAGTCAATGAAACACAAGTCAGCATCTTCCTGGTGTTCTCTGCTCTGAGCCAAGATCCACCTGACGTTGGGCCGTGCTGTCCCTTGATCGACATCCTCTTCTGAATCTGACTTGAACAGCTCCCAGTCAATGTACGGTTGCAAATGCTGTTGGACAATCTTCAGCAAAATTTTACTTGCTTGTGATATCAGTGATATTGTTCTAAAATTTGAACATTCTGTTGGGTCACTTTTTATTTTTTGAATGGGTACACGTACGGCTCTCTTCCGGTCAGTTGGTTATGTAGCCATCTTCTAAATTTCCCGACATAGATAAGTGAGTGTTTCTTCAGCTTGCTGAAACATCAGCCGATATTCCACCAATTCCTTGATCCTTCTTTTGGGATCATGCACTCAGTAAAGTTTGAACAGCACCATTGGTTCCAGCTCATCTGTTACCTCCTGAACCGGTGGGATGTTGATTAATTCTTTCTGCCATCCTTGCATCTGTGCATTCTCTCCATCTTCTTTTGATGCTTCCTGCACCATTCAACATTTTCCCGACAGAATCTTTCAAGATTGCAACTCAAGGATTGAATGTTTTCTTGAGTTCCTTCAGTTTCAGATCCGCTGACCGTGTTCTTCCTTTTTGGCTTTCTGATTCTAAGTCCTTGCACATTTCATTATAATATTTGCCTTTGTCTTCTTCAGCTGCCCTTTGAAATTTTCTAGTCAGCTCCTTGACGTCATTCTTTCTCCCATTTGCTTTAGTTACTCCACGATTAAGAGCAAGTTTCAGAGCCTCTTCTGACACCCACTTTGATCTTTTCTTTCTTTCCTGACTTTTTAATGACTGTGGCAGTCCCCCCTCCCATACCCCAGCCGACTTTTACTTACATGTGGCTCCAAAGAACTAGCCAACCCCGATGCAAGGAAAACTGGTCATGGAGATCTTTAAATTTATTTATATATTTAGCACGCTGCTTCTTTGAACAAAATCAAGTGTTGGCTTCCCTGGCCTTGCTGGGCTGCCTCTCGGATCGCATCTCCGATAAGTCTGCCCCTCGGTCTCTTCTCCTCAGCCTCTCGCACTCCTAGAGAGGCAGCCATGCTTCGTGGGGTCCCTCCAGACCATCCCCTCATCCTCCCTTTTTGGTGAGTCCCCAACTTTGTTTGGCACTTGCTTCCAACACCCAGAACTGTGGCTCCCTTTCTGCAGGCTGCTGGAAGCCATACGGCATACATGAGCAGATCCAGCCAGGCCCGAGACCCCATCTCCCTGGGGTGGACCGGGATCGGTGGGAGAGAGCATAGGACAGCGGCCCAGGCTGAGACTACGCTGATATCACAGCTTGCCGTGGCTTCTTTCCTTTCCCCTGGACCAGCTGCCACTGCTGCCTGCAATTCTGAGGGAGCATTTCATGAATGAAAACCAGGGCACACAACCCTCCTCTGAAAGCCGGCACCTAACACTCCTACGGGGCTTTTTGCTGCCCCTATTAGCCGCCAGGGCCATTGCGTGCTCCCCAGCGTGCCTTTGCCCAATGCTAGGAGCTGCATTGTGCCCGGACCCCCAACAGAGACATTAAACCGTGGTCTCTGTGTCTGCAAATAGAATCCTATATGGAAGGAGGACTTCTTTGTTATGCTAATCAGGCCGCACCTCAGTGGCACGCTTCTAAAGCTAATCATTTCTAAATTGTACAGGGAGCAGAATAGACAGTCACACACAGTGGGGAAGAGAGATGATGCCTGAGGATTGCGTACAAAGCCACGTCCAGGGTCACCAGGGACTCCCGAGCCTGGAGGGAGGCCGACGGGAGGGACTGGCCACTCGGAGGGAGACCCGGTGTGAGAAAATAAAATGTCCACCTCCAAATAAGGTTACAATAAAATGCCCACCCCCTGGTGGCTTTGCTGCGATCGCAATGCCAGGAATCAAAGACATACACGCACACACTCCCATAGGTCCACGTCTTCACTGTGGTCAGCCCCTCACTCAAACGCCACTTCATCAGCAAGCTGGTCTTCACGCCACCACACCGCCCCAGACGCCACCACGACTGTCCACCCCCAGGCCTGCCTCAGTCTCTGTGCTCCACCTGCCTCTAACAAACATTGCTTACTTGTCTGATGCGCCATCTTTCTCCCCCACGAGAGCGGAAGCTCAAAGGCAAGGAACCAATTATTCTCCCTGCCCCGCACCAGGACCGTGAGCTGTCAGTAGGGAGGGCTAGAATGATCTCTAAGGGTCTGTGCAGTCTTAGGGACTTGGTCGCATTCTACAACTTTGAAAGGGGGCCCTGAAATCGGAAAGGGGGACAGGAAAAGCCAATGGAGCTTTTAATTTTTTTTTTGAAGGGAAACTACAGTTCATAAGCAAGGTTGGGTCAGGAAGATTTCCCCTCCTGCCTCCTGCAAGGAGCTCTTGTTCTCCAGAGAACGCTGACCCCACAGAACTACTGGCCAGCACCGTGTGTGTGTGTGTGTGTGTGTGTGTGTGTGTGTGTGTGTGTGAGTCTGCCTGTCTTGGTCTCTGAACAGGGCTGTACAGGCAGAGGAAGAAGGAATTTCCCAGGAAGACTTCCCGGAAGAGGCCACAGCTGACATTGAACAGGCTGCTGGGAGGGGGATGGGGGTGGGTGGTGGAGAGAATGTGTCATGGAGGGCCTGGAAGGAGCAACGGCATGTGGGAAACATGAAAGTGCACGTGTGGATAAAGCTGAGTGTGTCCCAGGAGAGAGGCAGGATGCTGTGAGACAGGCCATGAAAGGTCAGAGGGGCTGACAGGCGAGGGCCGGCGAAGCTGAATTTGGGCTGAGGTCTAGGGGAGCATAGCAGGAGCTGGGTTACCTCTGGTGGTGTCAGGCCCCCCCACCCCCACCCCACCCCCGGATGCAGAGGGGAAAACCAGGGGTTACAGGGGCCTATTGGGTACACCAAACACCCTGCGCGCTTGCAGAGCCCTGCAGAGCCCCGCTGCTGGCACTAGGCGGCGCCGTGACCTAGGAGATGGGCCTCGTGCCTTTACTGACCCTCCTTGAAGGCCCGCGGGGAACCTCAGCGGACTCCAGCCTGCGCTTCCAGGGGGCTCACAGCGCCTCGTGGACTCCTTTGCAGCACGTCTCATTTAACTTTCCCTCACCGCGCACCACAGCCGCTTCCGCGGCGTGACTGGGAATGCAGAGAACGAACAGGTAAGAGCCTGTCCATGGGTCAGCACTGGATCCGAACCCGCCAGTCCTGGACAAGGGGCGAAAGCCGCATTCTCAGGTGGGCGCTGCTGGGGGAAGATGAGCCCAGCACACCTTTGGCTTTGGGGGCAATCCCTCGCTTGACTCTGATGCACACTCATGGTTGAGTGTCACTGTACGGAGGGCCTCTAGGCAGGGAGCTCCGGGTGGTAATGGGGGGCCCAACTCAGACCAGGGCTCTGGAGAAGCTTCTAGAAGGAGGTGCCCAGGAGAGAGAGGGCTCAGCCCCTTACTCATCTCCAGCTCCCAAGGACCCAGGGCAGAGGACCCCGGCATCTGCATTCCTCCCCAGTGACTCCACCTTCCAGAAGTCGATGTCTTCCAAACAAGCAGCTCTGAATAAGGCAGCCATTCCCTACCAGGTATTTCCCAGGATGCACCACTCCAATCAAAGCTTCTGATTGGCAGCAGGCGTCCAGACTTCCCAGCTGAGTGAATAACCGCACTAACTACCATTTGCTGAGGGTGTGCACTGACCAGGGCTCGGGCGTGAGGGACGCTGAGCACCCCTTTTCACTTAGGAGGAAAGAGGACAAGCCACTTGCCCCAAAGCCTCTGACTGGGCTGTTGGGGGTTGGGGGTCAGGGCTGGTGGGGGGTGGAGGGCTGAGATTCTAAGCCCACCCAATTCACCTCCAGAACCACAGCTCTTAACCAAATCCTTTCCTGTTCTTAGGATTCTAGCCCCATTGAAAGATGGGCCTTTGAGCAAGTTCGATCTAACCCCAAACAAATGCATCCTTTCTGCCAGACACTTAAAAACCCCAAACCTACCTGCCATCATGTCAAGTCCAACTCCCAGCGACGTACAAGTATTAAGATAGCTTCCGTTGCCCGTTTCTGTCTTGAAAGTTCCCTGGGGTTCTGGAAGTCAGGTCTCTCTCTCTCGCTCTCTCTCGCTCTCTCTCCCCCTCCCCCCCCTCACTAGCTCTGGCCTGGCCCATGCCCACCCCCTAGATCAGACTGTGAGCACCCAAGAGGGCCGAGAAGGAGAGGCAGCCCACGAAGGTAACTGGTTTGAAAAGCAAAGTCTTTGGGGACCTATGCATTCATACGCAGGTGGGCGGGTTGGAGTCAGGGAGGCAGTCACCCACCAAGAGCCCTCAACCAGGGCCAACGTGGTCAGTGCCACCAGGACCGGAGACAATACATTTCTGTTCCTGTACCCCACCCATGTCGGGGTCCCTCCTTTGGAAACTGTTTCGTTGGTGAGGTTCTGCCGAGGGGCCCCAGAGCCTCTCTGTGCTGCCTACGCACTTAGGTGAGACCGCGGGACAAGAGACAAGTCCCATGACACTCATCTCCGTCTGAGAGAGCTTCCTCTCGAGAAGTCATTCTAGATTTCTTTAGGAGTGTTTTCCGGTTGACTCTGATGGGGTGCCACTCCCTGGTCCCAAAGTCTATTTTTGGAACTCGTGGGGGACTTCCCTACTCCGCTCCCCTTGCTGTTCTGTCGCCCACCTCAGTGTCTTGTCTCCGTGTGGTGGGGTCAGATCGGGCACAATTCCCGCACTGTGTCTCCACTGTTGTCCCCTTAGTGCTGTGAGTCAGTGAGGGACATCGTGTCTCATGGTGGGGTCATCTCTATGGTTCTCTCTGTGCACTGGCTGCTCTGAACAGGGATATCATCCTCAAGGCCTGGTGGGTCACAATGTGCTCCTCTCTCTCCCGTCCCCTTCATTTGCTTCTGTGCGCTCTGATCAGACATGTCCCTCTCCCTGAGCTGCAGCTTCAGTGCTGTCCTCTGAAGTCAACTCCTCTGTGGGGAAGAGGTGGCTGGCCATGTAGTTGGGATTGGGGCTGTCCCCAAGACCTCTTCATTGGTACCCTGACTTTTTTTTTTTAATGGTTCTCCACACCAAATTCCTTTCTCTGGCTATGTCTTCTCAAGATGACTAGTGCAGCTCTGACTTTTCGTGGTATTCACATCACAAATACTTACTGAACACCTTTGGCCTGTGGTGGAAGTGGGAGCAAGAGATGTGGGCCCTACCTCCCGGGTAGGTTCTGGAGATTAACCCTTGGGGCCACTGTGGTGCTCATGGTCCCTGAAGACCTTGGTAGAGGTACATAACCATCACCTCGCGGTCTCTTCTGGAAGTCATGTCTAGGCCTGGCTGCTTTTGGACATCCGGAGTCATGATCCGGTCAAGACCAATGGTAACAGGGCCGAGAGAAGTTGGACTTTACATAGCCCAGCTTCCTGTCCTGCATTGTTCGCGAGCCCATTCTCCAGCAACTTCTGTTCACATCAGATGAGAAAGGAAGGAACGAAGCAGCAGCAGCCTTTGGTGTGGTGGGGTCAGATTGGGCACAGACCCACACCGTGTCTTCAGTGTGGCCCCCCATTGTGCTAACAAGTCTCCAGGAACTATGGCAGGTGGGCAGGTGGGCAGGCCAAGTACTTTCAGAAATATTTTCTCTATGCTTTTTTAGAAGTGAGGGGAAACGAATAGAAAAAAAAAAAAAGCTATACAGATCGCAAAACCAACTTCTCCAAGCAATATCTTTGAAGGTGAGCTGTCCTGACATCACAGCATTGAAGTGCTAACTACAAAGCCGCAATTTGAAACGACCAGCCCCTCTTCAGAGGAAAGAGGAAGTTTCTATTCCTGTAAAAAGTTACCATTTCAGAGACCCCCAGAGGAAGTTCTACCCTATTCTATTGGTCTCTATGGGGACACGATGGCAGTAAATTTAGTTCCGGGATGGAGAAGGCACCCAGGGTCATTCCAGCTGTGTGACCTTGGGCATGCCACGAAACGTCTCTGAGCCCGCTTGATGAACCTTGTTGGCGCTGAGCGAGACTCCTGCTCATGTACAGTTGTGCTGGCTTCCCCCGACACCCAGGGGCACAGGCCCCGCTACCTCCAGTGCACACATAAGAGCGCTCGGTTCAAAGGGGAAATTGAACCTCAAGGTACAAGGCTCAAATTGCCTCAAGGTTCTCACCCAGAAGGAGCAAAGCAAGGGTTCTGCCGAAATTTTATCAGAACCCCTTGCTCTTTGAACTTGACCACAGGGGTCTCGTTTTGATGGAAGATGTGGGGCCATGGTGCCGTGCTCTGTGGCCAGACACTCAGAGGCAGAGCAGCAAGAAGAACTTGCCCCTCTGGAAACCAGCACCACAGATGTACAGCACCGATCTCTTAGACAGAGGTGGGGGGGGAGGGGAGGATGAGTCAGTAAATAGGCCCGAAAACAATGGTTTCACAATTGCTTTGTTGGTTGGTAGGTTGATTTGGTTTTGAGATGGATTTGTTTATCACTAAAGACTTCAAGCCTATTTCAGTGTTGTTTGTTTGTAATCATTTTATTGGGGGCTGGTACAGCTCTTATCACAGCCCATCCATCCGTCCATCCATTGTATCAAGCACATTTGTACATATGTTGCCATCACCATTTTCAAAACATCTTCTTTCTACTTGAGCCCTTGATCCTTTCAGGTTCTCATCTCCCACCCCCCTCTATTTCTGCTTTCCTTCCCCCTCCCTCCCTTTTTTTTTTTTTTCCTCTGTCACTCAGATCACTATTTCAGCTTGAGGGATAAGGAATCCAGAGGGATTTTGTTTGTTTTGCTTTTGTTTTTAAAGAAACATAATCTGTATACTTACACAGCCCCACTAGAGAAAGCAAATCAACCACAATGACTTCACTGTTGCTATGGATTATACTGTATCCCTCAAAGACTTGTGGAAGTCCTTATGACGGTTACATCTTTTGTCAACTCGGTGGACCTGGGTGAGGGCAGGGATGGAGCCATTGGTGCGATTCAGCAGTCCTCTGCTTCTGTCGCACAAATCTTTCCTGTCTTGTCGAGTTCAGCAATCTGACTGCGAAGCTGTCATCAGGTTCTCTCTAAGAGTTGCTGGGCCGCCACCCAAGGTGGAAATCACGTTCCTCACTCTTTTTCATGCTCACTGGCACAGCAATGTGTTATGAGCACCCAGAGAAATGTCCATTAGCCAGAACTGTGCTTGGAATATTTGTTGATTCATTTATAAAACTCCTTATACTTTGGATTCAACACAGCATGTGCATTCCCTTGCGTTGGTTCCCTCAGCAAACAAATGAAGAATGTAAAGAGGAAAAGTGCCCAGCAACCAGAGAGGCACACGCTGTCATTCATTTCAGCTTCGTGCCGCACTCCAAATTCCCACCAGACCTCTGTATAATGGAGGTAGCTCCTGAAGGTGTTTAAAAAGCTAAAAATCTTGTCAGAACAGTTGCTGTACATTCAGCGGATGTGGAAAGGGGGTTTTCCAAAGATGAACATAGAAATAAAGAAAAGAAGTCCCCTGTTTCTAGTATATCAAACACACTGACGGTTGTCTAAAGGACCGTTGTCTAAAGGAATGGGATCCTACTCCTCCAGTGAAAGATGGTTAAGGATAAATCACATAATCCAGTGTTGAGCACCTCTTTTATTCAAGTATTAGCTGTATGAAATAGTAAACTACCTTTTGGCATATTGTTCTTTTATACTTAAAATATTCACTAGGGCAGGGACCTGGTTGCTAAATCAATTGAATCCACCACAGGGTGGAGCCCAACCTATCAATCAGGTTGCAACCTACTGATACCTCCTTGGGGGTGTGGCCTTTTGTATCAGGGAGGCCCCTGAGCAGAACTGGGTCTCTCTCACCCCTTTGACCTCTGCCAGCACTGCGCACCATATTTAGGTAGTGGATCTCCAGTTATGTCACCTGCTGATCTCAGGAGCCATCAGAAGGCGGCCAACCGTGGACTCCCTGGACCACCGTGGATTCATTCAGCTCTGCATCCGCCAGTCTGTGGCCCCATCACACTTCCTACTTCCTATTTGTCAGTCCCTGCAGCTACCGGAGTCAGGAGAAGCCTCCAGCTCACATCTGACCTATGCACTTGAACTGGACAGGATTTACCTACTTCTACATCTGTGTAAGCCATTTCTTGATATAAATCGCTCTCTCTTCTTTTAACAGTTTTATTAGCACTTTATCCACGTGCCATACAATTCAGTAACTCAATCATATCAAGAAGAATGGTACAATTACCACCAGTCAATTCTACATTTTCTTCTTCTTTGTACGCATTGTTATACATGTAATTTTTTTCTAATTATGGAAAAATATGCACAACAAAACATTCCACAACTCCACAACTTCTATAATTCAGTGTCTATAATTCAGTGTCATTGATTATGCTCTCCATGTTGTACAACTTTTATAGCTATCCTTTTCCAAATTATTCCACTGTCATCAGTATAAACTTAGTGTTCCCTACGCAGCCACTCTTTCTCCTTCACACATGATAACTATTGGTAAGATTTGGTTTCTTTTTCTTTTTCAGTAGTTTTTTTATATATTATGCACTTATCTGGTTAAATTGCTTTTTAAAAAATTTGTATATACATCATCACAATCAATTCTAGTGCTCCTTCCCCCTCACACAATGTTTGCTCTCCAAATCCCTTCACCCTCCCTGATCTTCATCCCCCTCCACATACCAGATAAACTTTTGCATCAATTATTATCTCTATGCAATTTTTCTTATGCATCTTTCTGTGCCCACATACTGGGAAGCCCACAAAAACAATAACAACAAAATGGCAAGAAGAAAATACTACAAATAATGTAAAGATAAAAATACAAACAAAGAGTAAGAAAGAAGAGACCATCATCAATATTTTAAAAACCAGAGAATACATTTTATCACGGAGAAGGTAAGAAACACTTGAGCCTAAAGCAAATTCAGGTTGAATCAAGAGGGAGGTCAACTGACCAACTGTCATCCACCACCATCAAATTTACAGTCATCTCTATCTGATAGTAAAACTATTCAAATCCCTTGCCTGTGATTACAGGGGCTCTACCAGAGGCTTACTTTGGCTAGATAGTTTACAGATGGATTATGGGCTTCCACGTTCCTCCATAGTCTTCTACAAATTGGGGGGGTTCCTAATTTAAACTCTGATACTTTCACCATCATGATATTTGGATTGTGTTATCATCATCTTTAGATCACACAGGATGGTGTGCCTTGTCCATTTGGACTTAACTTACACCTCACTTAAATGGCTGCTTGTTTGAATACAAGTCTTAAAGACTCCAGATACTGTTCCCATTAGTAGCTGGGCACCATCTGCTTTCTTCACCACCCTCTGCTGGAGCAACCTTATCTTCAGCGATTGTTTCATGAATGTGTGTATCAAGTAGGGCCATGTGATCAGGACTAACTGTTTGGGGTAAATCTCTTTCTATATACAGACACAAACAAGAGTTACTGGATTTGCTTCTGTAAAGAACCAGACCTAACACAGTCCTGATCCTCAGTCTCTGTGAATGTTACCTTCATTGGCATAAGGTCTTTGAAGATGCTGCTGATACCAAGGGCTCAACAAAATGTTTTGAGAATGATACTGGGAAAAAATGTGCAAATAACCTTGACATAATGTATGGATGTATGGATTGTGGTGAGAGTTGTACAAGCCCCCAATAAAATTATTATTTTTTTAATTTATATTGCTTGTATTAAAATGAAGAACTTGTGCCCAAGAAAAGAAATCTGAAAGAAAGAGAAAGGTGAGTTATAACTGGACAGGAGAAAAATCCAAATACACATCAGCAACCAGGTGTATAGAATATATATTTACGCTGTCTGACACACGACCAGAACACGTGTTAAAAAAAATGACCAAATGGTGGTATGAGCCAGCCATTTCAGAGTAGAGGAAACACATGCAGCCAGTCACTGTGAAGTGAGGTTCAGCATAATTAGTGGTCAGGGTAAGGTGAACCAAGGTCACAATGAAGCACTATTTGACACCCCTTCAATTTGTAATCATTAAAAACTGCTAATACCAAGCATCCCAAAGGGCAGGGTCCCAGTCTCCCTTACACACAGCGGGTAGGAATCTCAGCTGCTGAGTCCATATTGGAAAAGTGCCTGGCATTATCTTCCACGGTGAACATTCCTCCTGGGTTATCCAACCCGTGTGGTACAGCCTGGAGTGGCTGTGCTGTTTCTTCATAATTGCTTGCTTCCCTTCCCCTTGACAAGCCTTTCCTGCTGGCAAAGTGTCTTAGAAATAGCAAGCAGACCAGCAGCCTCACAGACTGTGGGCTAGGCACACGTGTTCAGTGTCACACATGGTAGAACTAAAGTGGTTGGTTCACACAGTGAATGCTGAGAAGAACCACAAAAAGCCCCCATGTCCATCATTAGGAAAGCAATGACTGAACCATGATGGATCCAACACAACCTATCATGGGCTCAGTTGATGTGAGTGACCAGAGCTCGGCCCCAGGAACAAAGCCCCCTCACCAACACGAGACAAAGCTAGCCCAGGACATCTCTGACAGTGTGCTAACACTAGTGTTCATCGAGGCACTCACTACTCCCAAAAGTTGAAAGATCAACAAAATGCAGTGCAGACATACAATGGAATATGCTCACCCATAAGGTCAAATCCTGATACATGCTACAAGCTAGGTGAACCTTGAAGACAGTTTGTGGAGAGAGGTAAGTCCATCACAAGAGGACAGACTGCAGTTGGTTCTACTCATAAAGTGGCCAAAGTAGCCAGTGGGCAGTTAGTGGTTTATCAGGGGCGAAGGGGAGCCCTTGTTTGGGAACCAGTGAGTTTGGGTTGAGGTAGATGAGATATTTTGATGTTGAAAGGGGGCATAGCATGATCGACTAATGTAACTTTGCATTACATAATGTAAAGTTTGCATAGTATGATTGATTAATGTAGCTGATCGCTAACGTGGACTTGGCAGATGTGAGGCACCCAGGTAATGAAGTGGTTACGGGCTTGGCTACCAAGTAAAGGTGGGTGGTTTGCATCCGTGTGGGAGAAAGAAGAGGCAGTCTGTTTCAGGAAAGCTTAAACCAGGCAGCCCTAACTCACTGCCATGGTGCGGTACAGGACAGGGTATCACTCTATCCGTGGGTTTCTCAGGCTGTGAATAGCAACAGGAGCTCAGGCAAGTAGCAGGCTAAGGTATGCCGCACAACACCCCAGGGCTCCTTCAGCGACAATTGCAGCCATAGAAACCCCATGGGGGCATTCTATGATGTCCTACAGGTCTCCATGAATGAGCTGACGTGACAGCAATGGATTTGGTGTCATATGCTTCTGTGATGATATTTTCAAAAAGTTGAAAATAATCCACATGAAAAATGCATATCCTTTCAATAAGTTGACCCCACTGCCCACTGATGAATTCCTACTCAGAGCAGCCTATAGGTCAGAGTCCAACTGTGTCTTAGGGTCTCTGAGACTAGAAATCTGCATTTCCATCTTCCTTCCTCACAGCAGCTGGGAGTTCAAGCTGCAGATCTGGTGTCAGCCTAAGTTTGGACTGCAGCCCCATGCATGGCCCACAGAGCCTCCAGGGTTCCTTCCAATAAAGCAAGATCTAAAAGAGGAGAAACAAGAAGGGTGGCCATCTCAGGGGAGAGGCGGAGGAGGCCTGTCCCAGCTGGATGAGGCTCACAATGCTGCAGCCCATGAAAATGTCTTAATTTCTTTTAAAATCAGAAGGGTGGGGTGGGGTGGGGAATGAATATTAGGTCAAATAAATTGTCTCAATGTGAAAAATTAGCATGGATGTATTTATCCCCGCTGCTACACAGTATACGTCGGAATTTTTGGTGTGTATTTACAGAGGAAAGGGCTCAGAAACAGTCTTTTGGGGCCCATGGGAGAAACGGGATGAACTGAGGGGGCTCAAGGGTAACTTGTAGGTGATTATCCAGGCTTTCATTTCAGTTTGGGGTAACATGTTTCATTATAATAAGTAAGTGATCCAAAGTCTACATGCATGGTCAGTGCTAGAGTTTGCCACAACCAAGGATTATGATCATTGAATTCTGTGCATCTGGGTCCCCCTACTAGCAATGATTAAAGATAGTAAATGCTGCTGAATGTGTAAGCACTTTCAAATGTTCTCCTCTTTTCCCCGATTTTTTTTGTTTTGCTTTGTTTTGTTTTGTTTGGACATCACAGCCCTCTGGTGGAGGGAGTAGGAAGCCCAGCCTTGCTGCTGGATTTGAACCTCCAACCCAGCAATCCTGTGCACAACCATTATGCCACCGGGGCTCAGCCCTCCCCTATTTTTTTACTGGGAGATTTGAACTTGCTTCTGTGGACATACAGATCGACTCTGGCTCCCCAGCCAGTTACACCAGTCTCCTGGTCCAAGTGTTGAAATCCTTCCCTCTACAAATCGCCATGGCCACTTTCTAGTTTGCAGTCACTGAAACACAGCAGTCGAGTCTTGTTCCAGGTATCTCAGAGCACTTCATTTTCTTTCATGGACGAATGGAGTTGTCTGAAATTATGTCAGAGAACATTGAGTTTAATAGAACTTTGTCGTAGCAAGTATTTTCAAATATAGATGAAGCTCTTCTTTGAAGAATGTTCATTGTTAGAGCAGCCACCCCATAGCCTGCAGGGGGCCCATCAAAGACCATGGCAGCCAAGGGCAGATCCGGTTTCTATAGAAGCCTGAAGTTCATACAATGTAGAGACTTCTTGAAGGCAATGATCGCAACATGACACGTGTAAAATTAGGGATTGTGGGAACTTGCGTTATTGACTCCAGTCTTCCCTCCTCCGGGAGCCTATCTCTTTGCTTCATAATTTTGCAGCTCTCATCATGAAAGGGACAGAATATGGGTTCACCCTTCCGGAGGTGCAAACACATTGCACTTGACTGTCCAGGTAATGTCATGGTTAGACCTCAGGCTGGTAACCTGGGCCAGGAGTTTGAAATCCCCAGTCCCTCCGCAGGAAAGAGGTGAGGTTTTCTTCCCCATAAAGACCCACAGCTTTGGGGCCGAGCCCTGGTGGCGTAGTGGTTGGGTGTGGAACTGCGGCCCACTGGCTTGGTGGTCAAATCCAGCAGCAGCTCTCCAGGAGCAATGCTGGGCCTCCCACTCCCACCAGAGGGCAGTGATGCCCCCCCCCAAAAAAAAAGACTCACAACTTCAGAGACGCACAGAGAAGATTCTACTCTGCCCTAAAGGGGAGCCGAGAGCGGCTGGAATCAACTCAGAGGCAGTGAGCTTCTTTTTCACTTTTTGTTTTCAGTGTCCTCTTAACTGAAGATGCTTTTATACTCCATTTGCCGCCAACACCCCTCTAGTTTCACCCATCCAGCGTTTCATGCTTTCTAGACAGTTGAATACTTTGTGGCAAATCAACAAAGATTGTAAGGTTTCCCTCCCAGGGCTTTGCGCCCCGGGCTTGTCCTGGAGGGCGTTCAGGGATGCTTCCATTCCTGGTCCACGTTCTCGGTGCGTGTGAAAGTCACTGTACACTGTACTGTTGTCAATGAAGGGTGCTAGAGTGTTATGAAAATCTTGGAAGCCCGTGAGAATTCCCGGAATGTGACCTGGAGACACGGGGCAAGGACCTGCTCCTTGCGGAGATGGTGGCGTCTGCAGAGCTCAAGGTCGGGTCCTGTGTCAGGTCCTCTGAAATGCGGTCCTTTTTGGTCATTGGATTCGCCAGCGCTCTCAGGGGCTCTTTATAAAGATGTTTCAATGCGTCTCTTCCTGTTAATGAGGCGCTGCTCCAGGAATGGGCTGACAATGTGCTGTTACAACGTTCTTCTATTGGTTTTCTGTCGATTTCCTTATTCGTTTCGATGAACCTAGATGAACAGATAATGTTCCCTGTGATGTTTTGAACCTACTTTGCCTCAGTTATTTATCTCAGCACTACTTAATACAACTCCATTCAGAAGAGAATGTGGGACAAGGGAGATCATTGCTGACGTCAGATGGATCTGGACTATAAGCAGAGAAGACCAGTGAGCTGTTCATCTGTGTTTTACTGACTATGTAAAGGTATAGAGGACTGTGGGGATAATAACACACTGTGGGTCACACTGAGGAGAGTGGGAATTCAGAATGCTTCACTGTGCTTATTCGGAACCTCTACTTGAAACCAGAGGTAGTCATTCCAACAGAACAGGAGGCCTGGTTTGATATCAGGAACGGTGTGCACCAGGGTCCCACCATGGTTATTCAAACTGCATGCTGAGCAAATCGCCAGAGGAGCTGGATTATACGGAAAGGAATGTGGCACCAGAGTTAGAAGAAGGCTTATTACAACCTAAGATATCAGGGTGCACTATAGCACCAATGAAACCCTACTTTCCTCTAGTTCTTTACTGCGTCCTCTCCCTTTTCCCACTCTCTTGATCCCAATTCTACCTTACAAATCTGGCTAGATCAGAGCATGTACACTGGTACACCTAAGAGCTCAAAATGTAGGCAATCCAGGACAGAGAAACGTCTCAGGCTCAATAATGAGAGTAGTGATATCAGGAAGAGAAGAGGAAGGCGTGGGGAGAAAGGGGGACTTGATCACAATGATCGGCATATAACC
>PVJH01029779.1:0-25594 GCA_004026705.1 Nesogale talazaci | reverse complement strand
AATTCTAGCCTGTCCCGTAGAGTTTCCATGGGTCTACATTAACTCCATACTCCCTAGCATTGAGTTGAGTTTATAGATTGAATTGCACACCACACCACACCACCCCAACCCCTACCTGGTCAAATCCCATTTAAGAATGGGTTGTGTTTGTTATGTAAATGGAGTACGACTAGGGGAGGATGTGTTTTGAGTCAATCTCTTTTGAGGCATAAGATAAAGTGACCAGACGTCCCACTTTTTAACAATTTAACTACATCCCGCAGCATTTTAAAATTAAAATAAATATATTACAATACTATCTTTGTGTTCCATGAAAATTTTTGTTGCTCTATATAGAACCTCCCCGCTCCCCCAGGTCAATGGTGTCCCACGTAAAATCTGATTACTTTAGTGTAAGAGCATCACCAATCCACATGGAAGACTCAGAGGAAACAAGTTGAAGAGACAAAGGTCTTTCCCTAGATCCTGAAGAGAGAGAACTTTCTCCCAGAACTGGCACCCTGATTTCAGACATTTGGCTTCCTGATGTTCCCAGGTCTTGTCTTACTGGCTGAGAAACCAAAACAGACACTGGATGAAAGGAAAGAGAAAATTTTATTTGAGTTGATCAAGCAAGGAACAAGCCAGGACTGGAGTCACCAAGACAATCTCCTGAAAAAAGAGAGTCTGAAGAAGTAAAGGATGAGGATTATGACTATGACTACGTAACATTTCTCAGGCATGGTCTTGAATATGCCTTAAGGCAGAATTATGAATCTTGACATGATATGGCTTATCAAACTTCTTGATTTCAGAAGTTTCCTGAGTTGGCATGATGATCTTGTTCTGTTGACATTTGACTCTTTAATCAAGCTACTTTTGTTCCAGAGTGACCTGGAGGTTGTGACTGTTCTTTTTGCACATGTTTGGCAGGCCAGGTCTGGCCATAACCAGTGCCTACTTGCTGTGATGGGATATTTTCCTGAGAGGAAAGGATCTCATAGAGATAGCTTATCAATTATGGGCAATACCTGAGGTACATAAATATTCCAACATCTTGTGACAACATCTCATATTCTAATAGTAGATCTCCCGAGAAATCATGGAATTAACATTACACAGGGTTAAGCAGATTGGCGAGTGGTAGAATTTAATTTGAGAAAATAAGTTTTCATGTGTTAAAGCCGCCATCTACCTGTGATATTTCTGTCATAGTAGCATGAGATAACTAAGACAATGGGGGATGGTTTTAGTATCCTACTTTGGACTTGTTATCAGGAGAGACCAGTCCCTCAAAAAAGATGCCATACTTGAAAAAGTAGAGGATCGTTGAAGGAAAAGATGACATTCAAATGAGATGTCTTGACACAGAGGCTGCAAGAAATGTGCTCTAACATTACAAATGTGAGGGTGCCCCGGGACTGGGCAGGGTTTCCTTCTGTTGTACAGAGGGTTACTCTAGGTTGGAACTAACTTGAAAATATAAGTTCTATACCTCTGCAGCCATCTAGCTATCAAATGGTATAGATGTTATTATTTATAGATTAATTGTACCTCTCTCTTTTTCTTTTTCCATTACAATTAAAATAACAACCGCTGAGTGCAAAGTGATTGCAAACGCAAATGCAAATATTGACTGTTCTGGCATGCCTGTCTTACCTCCTCTGTGGCTATCTTCTCTGGTTCAGCTTCTACCACCTATCAAGTCTAAGTGTAAGTGGCTCTGGGAAACCTTTTTTGAGGGCTTAAGGCAGATGTTCAAGAGAAGAGAAAGGAGAAGAGAATTGTCTAAAACAAACTCACTGCCAGAGTCAACTCTGATTTATCGCTGTCCTATCGGACAGAGCGGAAGAACTGTCCCTGGATCTTTCCAAAACGCTAAGTCGTCATGGGAGTGGAAAGGTACATCTTTCTCCCATGGTGCTGCTGGTGGCTTTCCACTGGTGACCTTGAGGCAAGCAACGAACTAGGGAGCTCACTGCACCAAGAGGACTCCTAAAGAAGATGCTAAACATTTTCCTGTGTTTTCATCACACCTTGTTTATATCCCTTTCATAGCTCAGGGCATGGAACTAATTATTAGCTTTCATTTCCTATCTCCCATGTGATTGTAACCCACCAGAGGGCAGGGATTTTACTGTATTCCTTCTTGTACGTTCGGTGAGACAGCGATGGCACAGGATCACTATTCAGTAAAAATTAAAAGCCTAAACAAGCACCATCTCTGCTAAACAAAATGACAGGGTTTTCATTTCAGCCACTTGAGAATTCTATAAGCGATTCAATGTCTAGGTGGCTGCAGTTAAATAAGAGAGCTCCTTAGTCCTGTGTGGGCTCTATATTAGTGATTGGCTCGATTTTCTTTCCTTTAACATTAATTCATTTGGTCAAAGCGGAGTCTGTCTGCAGAGTGGTTGGACTTCATCCTTCCTTGCTATTTAGTTGGTCTCACATCAAAGGGCTGTTTGGAAGTTCATTCGTGTGGAGGTTTTCTGGCGCCGGCTACAAGCTAAGAATGAGGAGTCATGGGGGACATGAGTTGAATGGTTCCTACTGTTAGTTGAATCTTTTCACTGAACATTATTGCAGTGACTTTCCTTGGCTTAACCCCAGACTTGTTCCTAGGCAAGCATTTACCCAGGAATTTGGTCCTTTGTGGGTTTTGTTCTAATCAATTTTATGTGTTTTTTTTTCTTCATTACCTATTTATCTGGAACGTTTTCACCCTAGCTGTGAATAATTTTCTTTGAGGAAAATGCTTTTCCATTTCCTTACTCTAGGAATTTCAACTTGCAAACAGAAGTCACTCAAATTGGTAGGTCAGCACACAATTTAGATCTGTGTCTCTAGATATAGCAGGGAATAAGATGGACAATATCTGTCTATATAACAAACTCTGTAAGAGTTATTATACGATATATGTATTAAATCCCAACTAGTAGAAATAAACACAAATTTTAAAGTGAGGCAGAAATATAGAAGACATAGGAAGACCCACATCTAGCTTCTGAAATGTAAAATGACATGTAATAGATGAAAAATCTACTTGATAGGATGAAGAGCAGGTTGCACATTCCAGGAACTAAAGCATAGAGCTTTTGAAGACATGTCAATCAAAACTATTCAAAATAAAACAGAATAGAAATGTAAAAAAAAAAAACAAGAAAAAAGAGAAAGTAATAGCATCATTGAGTTATGAGTTGTCTTTAAACAGAGTAGAGTATATTAGACATAAAACTATAGTCTCAGAAGAACAGAGCAAAAATATTTGAGAAAATAATAGTCGAATGTGGCAGTCATGTGCTTATGTTAATTTTATAATTTAGATGTAGGGGTGGAGTCTAGCCTGTTAATCTGGAGATAGCCATTGAGCAGCCAATGAGGACTCTATGTGGGCATGGCTTTCTCCTGAGACTTCTGGGAAATCTCGAGATATTTCCCTCATGAAGATGAGAAGCTGTCTTCCCCAGTTGTTGGGAGTTAGTCTCAGAGACGATTGATCATGGACAAGACAAGCTGGCAGCGTTTGAGAAGCTGGAGGAGCCGGTGGAGAAACTACACAGTTTTGCCCTGATGAAGTCAGACCTCTGACGCTGGAGCGGCCAGATGGAGACCTCTGCCAGCACTGAGTTGCTTCTGCTGTTGATGAACCCTGAGCTGTGGAGGCGAGGTGCCATGTGGAGACCCCTGCCAGCGCCGGGATTCTGCACCCACTGACCTGTGACTACGTGAGTCAGAAGAAGACTTTATAGACTGATTTTGGGAATATGGGTTAATATCGGACTTATGACTTTGAGCTGGACTGGGCTGGGATGCTTCCTCCATGTCCCATTCCTTTTGTATATAAACCCTTTCCTGATATCGAAAAGCGTGTTCTTGAATTTGTTCCTCTAGACTACCCGGACTAACATATTGAACATTTTGCAAATGTGAGAACACCCTAAATCAACAGTTCCAAAAAAATCAATGACTGTCAAATACAAGCAACATGAAGAAAGCTACACCAAGGTACATCATAATCAAATTGTTTGGAGACAATAAAAATTGAGAAATTAAAAAAAGAAGGAAGTGTGTAGAGGAATAATGAAGACTAATAGATTTTTCTTTGAAAGTAGTATAAGCAAGAATGTAGTAGTGGATATCTTTAATGCAAGTGTTTAAAACTAAGTCCGCTAGACATCAAATTTATATCCATCAAAAGTATTTCAAAAAGTAGACAAATAATAAAAAGTAGAGAAATAAACAATCACTAGCAGATGTTCCACCCACTGCCATCAAGTGGATTCTAACTCATAGTGACCCTATGTAGGATTTCAGAAACTGTAAATTTTAATGGAAACAAGAAACATTATCTTTCCCATCGAGTGACTGCTGGGTTTGAGCAGTCAAATTTGAAGGTGGCAGGCCAATACCCAAGCCACAGTGCCCCAAGACTCTTTGAAAGTTGGATATTCACAATGCATAAACTGTATTATGTATAACCATTCCATAAGAAACAACACTGACACTTTTCTTGATAGTGTAAAGCTCTTTATAACAAAATTGGCTGCTTAAAAAAGTAATAATGTATGTGGCAGTTACATAATCTGGTATCAGTTTGAGGATTCAGCATGAAGGGGTGGAGTCAAACCTGTCTCTCAGGTAGTAGCTTCATTGGGAGGTGCTGAGAAGATATATAGCTCACTGGAGGTGGGACACATGCTCACTCCCTGCGAGATACCCTGTGGAGAAGACACATGGAGAGAGGCTGATAGAGTCAAACCTCTGGAACTGGAGAAGGCAGGTGAAGAGCCCTGCCAACACAGATGCTTACGGTGCCACTGAATCCAAAAGACCTTCCACCTTAGCTTGTGATTTTCCTGAATTAGGCATCATTGCATATGTTTCATGAGCCTGAAAAGAACTTTATAAATTGGTATCAGACATATGGGCGAATATCAGACTTATGGACTTGATCTAGACTGAACTGGTATGTTTTCTCATTACTCAACTGCCCTTATCTATAAAGCTCTTTCTTATTTGCAAATGAGTGTCTATGTACTTGTTTTTCTAGTCTACCCAGACTAACACAATGTATGTGGGGCATATATTACATATAAAAATAAAACCTGACCAAACAGTATAGAGGAAGAAAATAAAAGTCTACTATTATAAAGTTCTTATATTCAATGTGAAATGATCAATATTACTTGGAAATAGGTTAAGGCAAGTTGAAGATACATACTATAAACTAAAAACTGAAAATCTACCATGTAACACAATCAAAACAAAACAGAGTGGCAATAAGTCAATAAATGGAATAATGAAAGACATTCAATTAATACAAAAGAACAGAACAAAGAAACAGTGCATGGTTGAAAATCCAGAAAAGTGATGTGTCATTTAAGGATCAATAAGCAAGGACATCACTTTAAGGACTAGCGTGTGCCTGCCTCAAGACATGGTGTTTTCAATGGCCTTATAAGCATGTGAACAATGGGCATTAAATGAGGAATAGCAAACAAGAATCAGTGCTTTTGAATTATGGTGCTGTCAAAGAATATTGAAAGTAACACAGATTGCCAAGAGAACACATCAGTGTGTCTTGAAATAAGTATCGCTTGAATGGTCCTTAGAAGTAAGGATGGCAGAGCTTCTTGCATGCTGTGGATGTGTTGTCAGGAGAGACCAGTCCCTGGGAAAAGACATCATGCTTGGTAAAGTAGAAGGGCAGTGAAAAAGAGGAGACCCTCAACACAATGAATAGACACATGGCTGTAACAATGGGCTCTAACATGACAATAAATATGAGGCTGAGGCAGGACCAGACTATGTTTCATTTTGTGGTACATTGGATTGCTAGGAGTGGGTACCAACTTAAGAGCTATATGAACAGTTAAACTGTTTTTTAGGATTTCCAAGACTGTAAATTGCTCCGAGAACAGACAGGCTTCTTTTTCTCACTTGGCAGGCTGGGAGATTTGAACTGCTGACCTTCTGGGCAAGTGCAGTCCAAACCCTTGCTGCACTATACCACCAGTCATCCATTCATAACGATCAAGGAGTTGTTTAATCAAGAAGATGAAGCAATTTTAAACAATTATTGATGTAATTATACCTAAATTGGGTAAAACTAAAAGAATCATGGTCCAGTTTATCCATAACTTGGTGGAGAAGGCTGCGCGGATGGTAAATGTTGCTGCGACTTATTTGAAGCCTCAACTGGCCACATTTTGGCACTCTGCCAGGGTGGAGCTGATTCCTCCAAGCCCTGCTGAGATTCCTGCAGCTCTTCAGAGCCTGTGAAACAGAGTCAATAGTGCTAAGACTGGTCGCTTCAAGCAGCTCACAGTTAAGGAAGCTCTGCTGAATGGTTTAGTGGCCACTGAAGTGTGGATGTGGGTTTGTATTGGTTAGATCATAGGCAAACGAGGTATCATTGGCTATGATGTTTGAAGACCAGTCTTTAACATCTGATTCTACTTGGCTTGCTATTTGAGTTTTCTTGGACCATGTGTGATCAGTCTATGCTAATAAAATAGATCATTCTAAAAAAATTAATAAATGAAAATCAATTATTTCTCAATAACCCTGATGTACACTTCCCTTATTTTCTTTTTGTTAAAGAACAGTTGGGATGTGAGACATGCTTTTGTTCCAAACTGTATAAATAATTTTGTTATACTTAAACATTGTAGAGTTGATTCGGACCCACCTTCTCCCGCATCATCCTTGTCATCGTTGTTCTGTTTGAACTCATTGCTGCAACCACTTTGTCAGTCCATCTCATCCAGGAATTTCCTCTTCTTCATGGATACTCTACTTTATCAAACATGATGTCCTTTTCCAGAGACTGGTCTTTCCTGGTAACATATTCAAAGTACTTGAGAGGAAGTCTTGCCATCCTTGCTACTAAGGAGCATTCTGTCTCTCCTTCCAACACAAGTTTTTTTTTTAATCTTGTGTGGAGAGTAGATGTCAGTAAATGGTAACTTAAAGTAGTCCTCTCACCTGTTGGAAAAACTCATTATTCTATGCAGTATAGTTAATAAGTCCTTTTCAGAGAGTTTGTATTTACCACCAATTTAGAGAGCCCAAATGGATATTGGATATATTTTGGACTGCTTGGAGTTTTGCTTTCCATTCTCTTCTATGACATATCCTTCCCTTGATGATTTCCTTCATCATTTACCAGGTATGTCTTTAGACAACTGGTCCAATCTCTTGACTCAATTTCTGATTTTGAAAATTGGGATCAATAATATCTATGTTTATGTATGGACTTAAAGGGGATAATCTAAACCAAATATTTTAAATATTTGGAACTTGGTATGTTCTTAATAAATTTTAGCTACCATCTAATTTCTTAGTGCTGCTATACCATAAATACTATAGGTAGGTGGTTTTTTGAAAAAAAATTTCTCTTAGTTTAAGAGATTGAAACTGTATTTTATTTGAATTTCTCAGAACTTGAAAATTCTGGTATTACCTCTAAGAATGAGTCTTAACCTAACACTTCTATGCTTTTTGATAAGATAAAACGGAACGAACTTCCTCAAATCTTCTTACCTTTTATTCAGAAATAGATCTACAACTCAGACATGTTTCTGGCAGAAGAATTAATACCTTATTTCCATTCTACTTCTATTTCCTTTCCAGTTCAGAAGCTGCTGCTCACTATGCTCCTATCTATTAGATTAACATTGTTCTTGATTTAAAACAAAGTGAAAGCCTGTCTTTTGCTTGTCCTTAAGTGTAGGTAACATCCTTTTCTTCTCCTAAAATTTCCTCTCTCTGCTTTTACCAATTTGACCCCAATATTTTCAAATAAATTAACATCATTAGACTTAGTAGCAAATGTTAAGAAGACAAACTCATATGAATATGTTCAGATTTTATGTTTCCTAAGTCCACATCATTATTTTATAGCTGTTTAATTCATGCTTAGAATTTGAAATCTAAAATGCAAAAAAAATTGGAAAAGCATTTTAAAAGTTATATGAAGACTCAATCTTGTGTCATCACCTAATTACCGGCACCTTTTAGTCCATTTTATGGTTTTTTTTGGCAATCAAATCCAGGGTTATCTTGTCCTTTGTGGTCCTCTACTTAGTGGCCTATTTCAATGGCTGATCCTTTCTGATGAAGTGTCTGCATGACATTGCTAGTATTCTGTATGCCAATGGAATAGTTTCTAGTATCACAGCAACACATAAGCCATCATAAAAAGACAAACTGACAGATGAATGATCAGATAACATTGAGCTAAATTGATCTCAGAGTGTGAGTGCAAGCGCTTCTAAATGTGGGTGAGCTTTCATGCCCCTCGCGGACATTCTCACTTAATTAAAATTGATGCAACAGCAGTCTTGTTATCATTAGATGTCCTCAAGTTGGTTCCGACTCATAACAACCCTCTGTACAACAGAGTGAAGCACTGCCTCGACCTTGGCCATCATCGCCATCATTGCTGGGGCCCATTGATGCAACCACTGTGCCCATCCATCTCATGGAAGGCCTTTCTCTTTTTCTGTTAAAGTCTGCCAAGGTGTCCCTTCTTCCATGTCCTCTTCTGAATCCTGAACTTCTTCCAGAGCCTGTCCTGTATGACTGCAACTGAGGTGGGAGGATCACAGCAAACATGTCCTCACATGTGCTATCAATGACCAATGGTTCTATAATTTGAGCATTCTGGTGGGTCACTTTTCTTTGAAATGACTGCTGATATGGATCATTGCTAGCCAGTTGGCCAAGTAGCTGTCTCCCACATTTCCTGGAATAGAATATTAAGTGCTTCCAGAGTTTCATCAGCTCGTTGAAACATTTCGATGGGTACTAATCCCTGGAACCTTGGCTTTCGCTACTACCTTCAGTGCAACGTAAACGTCCTTCTTTAGTCCCATTCGTTCTTGCTCATATACTAGCTCCTGAATTAGCTCAATGTAGACTAGTCCTTTTTGTTGTAAAAACTCTCTGTATTTGTACCATCTTCTGTTGATGTTTCTGCACCATTCATCTTTCCTATAAAACCTTTCAATATTTCACCTGTGCCCCTGTACCATGTACCCTTAAACCCTTGTAACTTTCAATATCATACCTCAGTCCTTGTACCTTATATCCTTTAAGCAGAAAAACGGTGGTATGTGGTTTAGAATGGTTATATATATATATATATATTCCCCTTGCTAACATAGGTGGTCCAAGAAACGGCACATGATCTCATTAGAATCAGTTTGGGCACATTCTTCAAAGTTTATTAATTAGAACTTGAGGGAAAGCTTTTATCCATTAGGCAGCCTATAGTAATATTTCTTAGAATATGAAGAGATTATTCTTGCTTTATATTTTCTGTAGAACAGAAAGAAGGTGCTTATATGAGAGCCATGAGAGGAAAGGAAGATATTGGGCTTCCCCTCACATTCATCCAGTTTGTTTATGTTTCCTTGTTCCTGCAGCTTCCTTTATTCCCAATAGCTATCCTAGTGTATAATCAATACTTTCAATTAATTATGTGTGTGTGTGTAACTTGGAAGAATAGTGGGTAATGAGATGGTCTGCAAACTGTAAGATCAGCAGTTTAAAACCATAAAGATAGAAAGATGAGGATTTCTGCTCCTTTAAAGATTTTCAGCATCAGAGAACCATAGGGGAAGTTCTATTTTGCCTCATTATTACTATGAATTAGAATTCACTCAATAGAAGTGATTTTTCATTTTGGAGTGTAAGTTAAATTGTTGTGAGGCCAGAATCAACTCAGCAGTGGGTTTGTTTTGTTTTGGATTAATTTGATTAAGGATTCTGTCATAGAGCTTGAAATTCAACTTAATAGTTACATAGCCTCCAACATTTTCTCATAAAGAAGGCATTTTGCAAGAGAAACAATAAACGTGCATTGAGGGACTGCCTTGAAAAATAGCAAAGAAAACAATTCTGTCAAGTGAAGCGGTCAAATTAAAGACAGATACATATCACACTGAAAATAAAAATTAGTTAGCAGATCTTTTCATTGACAGGAATTTGGACACAACCTGAAGATTTGAGTTACCTGTGTCTATTATAATGCCACAGAGAAACTCTGGCGGCACTGTGGTTATATGGTTTGAGTCTATCGCCTCCTCTTTTGCAGGAAGACATGACAATCTAGTCTTTAAGAGATTTATATGCTTGGAAACCTCAAGAGAGAGTTCTGTGGTATCCTATCGGGTCCCAAGGCATCAGAACTTGACTTGACAGCAATAGATTTGGATTTGGGGTTTTATTTATAAGGCTGTATTTCTTTGTAGATAGCCTTGAGGAGAATGAGAATCCCAGAACACTACATTGTGCTCATGCAAAGCCTGTACATGGGTCAAGAGGGAGTTATGGTAGCAACTGTATAATATTGCTTGCTGTGATTGAGCTATGGGATGATATATTTGTATTAACTCCCAATTAAAATAACTATCCAAAAAGTATGAAATAGGAATTAAGTACAATCTTATTTAAGCAGTCTAATGTTCCTTTTGGAAAGAAAACAACTCACTGATGAATAGTATATAGATTCTGGACATTGTGTACTGCTTTTTATGATACTTAAAAATTTTTCTCACCATGGGAAACATAGCTAATAAGCATTTCTGGTAAGAAAAATACTTAAAGAAATACAGCAAAAGAAAATAGAATTTGGACCATGCTTCTGATTATCAATCATTTAGGAAGAAGCTTAAAAATGGGTTGTCTTTCTTATAGTTCAGAAAGTCTAGCAAACAAAATCATTATAGCTGGATAATACTTCATTGAAGCCCTTCCCCTATCATAGGGCTATATATTTACCATTGGAGGAGCTATTATTGTTAGGTGCCATTGAGATGGTTCTGACCCATAGCTACCTGTGCACAATAGACGGAAAGATGACCTGATCCTGGCCATCCTCACGGTTCTCCTGTGCCCGAGTCCATTGTGGCAGGCACTGTATCAAATCCCTAATTTTTACTCTCCCTCTACTTTACCAAGTGTCAGGTCCTTCTCCAGGGTCTACAGTCTCCTGACACCGTGTTCAAAATATGTAAGACTAAGCCTTGCCATGCTTCCCTCTAGGAGACAACTCTTGTCATACATTTTCCAAGACACAGGGGTTTCTCCATTTGCTAGTCTATGGTATTTTCAATCTTCTTCACCAGCACCACAATTCACAGGCATCAATCTTCTGTGGTCATCCTTATTCAAAGTACAACTTTCACATGCCTATGAGGCAATTAAAAATTATCAAGGTATGGATAAGACATACCTTAGTTCTTAAAGTAACACCATTTTTCAGTGCTCTAAAGAGGTCTTATGGAGATGATCTCCCTAATGCAACTTGCTTTCTTGTCTGCTATTCCCATGAGAATTGAATGTGGACCCACGCAAAACAAAGCCATGGGCAACCTTACCTTTCTCACCCTTTAACATGACCTTACATATTGTTCTCCTTGTGAAGATTTTGGGCTTCCTTTACTGTGAGTTGGAGTTGATACTGAGGCTGCAACCCCTACTCTTCTTCAGCAAATGCTCAAGTCTCCTTACTGTCAGTCAGCATAGTTGCATCATCTACATGTCACAGATCATTACTAAGCCTTCCTCCAATTCTGATGCCAAATTGTATAATCTCGCTTCTTTGGTTATTTGCTCAGCACACAGGCTGAATAAAAATGGAGGGAAGGATGCAATTCCTAACACGCATCTTTCCTGATATTAAACCATCCGGTATTCATTTGTTCTCTTTACAGAACTGTCCCTTGATGCATTTACAGGTGTAGTCTTCTGGAAATCCCTTTTTTCTCAAAGCTACCCATAGTTTGTTATGATCCACCAGTTGAATGCATTGGCATAGTGAATGAAACACAAGTCAACATCTCTCTGGCATTCTCAGCTTGGAGTCAACGTCCATCCGATGTCAGCAACGAAACCCCTTGTTTCTCATTCTCTTCTAGATCAAGCCTGAACCCTTCCAGTTCCCTGACAACGTATTGCTGTAACTGTTGTTGGAAGCTCTGCAAGCAAAATTTTACTTGTATGTGATATAGGCGGTATTATTCCAAAGTTTAAGCATTCTAGTGAGTCACCTTTCTTTGGAAGGGGTACATATATATGAATTGTTTCTAGTCACTTGGCCAAATACCTGGCTTCAAAATTTGCTAGCATAGAGAGATAAATGCTTCATCAGCCTTCTGAAGCTATTTATTTGGTATTCTATCAATTCCTGGAACTTTGTTTTTGGCTAATCCTTTCAATGAAGCTTCGATTTATCCCTTCAGTACAATAGCTTCTTGCCCATATGCTACTTCTTCAAATGATTGAATGCTGACTAATTTTTTTGATATGTGATTCTGTGTATTCTTTCTATCTTCTAATATTGCCTAAATCATTAAATATTTTGTCTGTAGGGTCTATTAATATTGAAATTCAAGATTTGAATTTCTTCTTGGGCTATTTCAATTTAAAATATATCTAGTATGTTTCCTATGTCTATCTTTTTGCATATTTCATTATAGTATGTGAGTTTGTATTCTAGAGCTTCCCTTTGAAAATTTCTATTCAACTCCTTCACTTCATCTTTTCTTTCACTTGATTTACCTAGTCTATGATTAAGAACAAGTTTCAGAATCTATTCTGATATCCACTTTGATCTTTCCTGTTGTTTTTTTAATGACCTTTTGTTTTCATCATGAATGATGTTCTTGATGTTCTCCCACAGCCCAGTAGGTCTCTGTCATTCATGTTCAGTGCTTCAGATATATTCTTGAGATGTTCTTAGAATTCAGGTGAAATGGACTCCAGGTTGTATTTTGACCTTCATGGACTTTAAACAATTTCCTTCAGCTTTAACCTAAACTTTACATAGGAACAATTTAAGGTCTGTTCCACAATCAGTTCCTGTCCTGGTTGTAGCTGCCACTATAGTGTTTTCATTGTCTCTTATCATAGATGTAGTCAGTTTGATTCTGTGTATTCCATCTGCATAACTCCATAAAGAGCTATCATTTGTGTTGGTGAAGAAAAGGTATTTGCTTTGAACAAGGTGTTAGACTTGCAAAATTCTATCACATGATCTCCAGTTCATTTATATCACTGTCCATATTTTTTGACTACTGTTCTTTTCTTTCATTTCCAACTTTAACATTCTAATCACCAATAGTTATCAAGACATCTTGGTTACATGTTTGATAAATTTAAGACAAAATGGTAGCATACTTAAATTTCTTCATCACTTACTTTTTTTGGTGGTGCATAAATTTGAATAATATTTGTATTGATTGGATTTCTTTTAAGGCAGATAGAGAACATCTTAGCACACGTGGCATTGTACTTCGTGGTAGATTTTGCAATGTCCTTTTTGACATTGAATGTCATGCCACTACTCTTAATTGTGTTATTCCCCACATGGTAAATTAAATGATTTTCTGATTCAAAAATGGCCAATACCAGTGCATTTCAGCTTATGGATTCCTAGGATATCGATCTTTATGCATTCAATGCCATTTTTGATTTGTCCCAATTTTCCTAGATTCATATTTTGCACAGTCCAAGTTTTGATCATTAGCAGACTTTTGCAACCCTCTTCCCTATGGGGAGTCATGCTCTATCATCCAGTGAAGATCCTAAGGCTCCATCCCCATGGACCTTACAAGGCTCTTTTGACCATAGTTGACTCCAGTCAGAGAAAGCAGCTCTTCCCAGTCACATTTCCAGTTTTATTGGTCTGTCTGTTAACTTGTCATACTATGATGGCTCATATGTTGCTTGTCGTGCTAGGAGTTATGTCACTGGTATTTCAAATGCCAGCAGGGTCACTAAAATGAACAGAGGAGCTTCCAGAGTAAGAACAGACAATGAAGAAAGACTCGTTCCCCACTTTGGAGAAAGAGCAACCAAATCCTGAAGAAGAAAAACAAAGTCAGGGAGCTTGGTTTACTTGATTTTAATACCTACTACACAGCCACAGTGGTCAAAACAGCATAGTACTGGTATAATGACAATGGAAAAGACTAGAAAACTTAGAAATAAAATCATCAGCATACATACCACTGATCTTTACAAGAGTCCAGAAAGCATCAGTTGGAGGAGAATGCCTTCTTTAACAAGTGGTGATGGAAAGAATGGGTAGTCGCCTATAGAAAAATAAAGATGTTTACTTCCCACCAGACACAAGAACAAAGTGAAGGTGGATCACAGACCTAGCAGTAAAACTCCAAACTATCAGGACCATCAACCAAGGGATGAGCACAAACCTAGGAACTTTGGCTCAGGGAATATACAGGCTAATTACAAAGAGGAAGGGTAGACACACAGATGAACCTGAAATAGACACGTGGGCTATACTAAGGATAAAACAACTGTGTGTGTTGAAAGACTTCCCCAAGAGGGTAACAAGAGAACACACACATCAGAAGAGGATTTCTAGCAATGTCACAGCAGAAAAGGGGCTTCTTACTAAAATCAACAGTACCTCCTTGTATGCTAAAAGAGGAAAACAGTTAAACCCCCAAGGTAATGGGCAAAAGACCTGAAAAGAAGTTTCACTAGGGAAGAGACCCAAGTGGCCAGTAAACATATGAGAAAATGCTCCTGATGATTAGTCATCAGAGAAATGCAAACTAAAACAACCATGAGATACCATCTAACACCCTTGACTATAGGACTGACAACAGCTTGAGAAATGTTGTCCCCTTACTGGAGCATACTGTAACAGAGAACAACACAGGGAATACACGACAGAGAGTTAGTCTGGTCTGAAACCCCTCCACAGGAACAAACCAAGAAGGAAACATAGCAATTCATCAATGGGAGGAATGGGAGGAAAGCCAAGCCACAAAGCCCGTAAGATCTCCCAAAATAGACTTCAGGATAGGAGCAGCAGCTCCTGGAATTCTCCCAGAGAGTCACAAAGATCAGTGAACAGACTTAGAATTATGTATCCTTTTTTTTTTCTTTCCCCCCAATCTCTTGTCTTCTTTTTGTCTGGTCTATGTTAATGTTGGTTGTCTTCCCATAGGCATTGGGAAGAAGGATGGAGGAGAAAGCAATGAGACAGAAGGTCCCAGAGAGGCTTTGGGGACAAGGTAGGTGAAGGCAGTGGTGAGCAAGCAATGCTCTAGATATCAGAACAACTAGAGAATTAAAATCAGCAACCAGGAGGACATAGCAACCCTAGGGATGTTGGAGCAACTGCAATCTAGCTGAGAGGAATTACTAAGAGGTGTGAGTAAGGCGAGCATGATGGTGGGGCAAGAGGATGGTAAATGGAAATAGGAATGATCTGGGAACTAAAATTATGGAGAGAGGTATAAGCATAGGTGTGTACATATGTAGTACATTACATAGAAATACAGGTATTGGCTGATGTACATATATTTATATGGTAATACACTGAGGTAGTGAACAGACCTCAGGGATCTGCTCCTACCCTCCCTCAATGGAAGATCACTTTCTTCTAACAAACTTGCATCCTATGATACTCATCCTCCTGGCACAATAGCTGAAGACAAAGTGATTGGATAAGCAAATGTGGTGAAGAAAGAAGATTGTGCCCAGCTATCAAAAGATATAGCATCTGGAGTCTTAAATGCTTGAAATTAAGCAAGTGGTCATGTAGCAGAGAAGCAGCAAACCTAATGGAAAAATCCTTTCAGCCAGTATCGCCAGGACCAGGCAACAGGCTTTGGAAGACACACAACAAAGAAAGGAAGAAAGATACAAACAAACACAACCAAATTTTTGAGAACATGGTGGATCAGAGAACTAAAGTCCATATGTAGACAATGGGACATCCCATCACAGAAGGGTCATAGGGAAGGGATGAGTCTACCAGAACACAGTAAAGCACTGAGGAAACACAGTATTTTTCTGCTTCCTTGAGGCTTCCTCACCCCCACTGTTATGATTCTAGTACTACCTTTTGCTGCATGTTAGATCAGATAAGTGATAAGAGCTAACAACACATGGAATCCAGGAACCGGAATGGGAATGTCTATACCAGAAAGGAGGAGAAAGGTTGGGAGAGGAGAGAGGGAGGATTGTCTATCAATTGCAGTGATAGACACATAATCACACAAACACACACACCCTCCAGGGGGAGAAACAGCAGAAATCATGGGGAAAGAGAGACAGCAGTTGTTGTAAGACATGAAAATAATAATAATTGATAATTTATCAAGAAGTCACAAGAGCATGGGGGGGGGGAGGAAAAAAAGGAACTGATACCAAGGTCTCAATAGAAAGTAAATGTCTAGAAAAGATTGAGGGCAACATATGTACAAATATGCATGATACAAATGATGTATTTATTGTTATAAAAGTTGTAAGCGCCCCTGATAAAGTGATCTTTGAATTAGAGAGGGAGAGAGAGAGAGAGAGAGAGAGAGAGAGAGAGAGAGAGAACTACTCATCATTTTCAGAAGTAGTGTATGAGTCAATGATGCAGAAGGAAGAAATCCACGTGGTATAAAGCATTAGCCCCAAACAAGGTGTGGTAGTTACATATTCTGGTGTCAATTTGAGCATTCAAAATGAAGGGGTGGGTTCTAGCCTGCCAATCAGGTAGTAACTTTATGAATCTATTTAGAGGTACTAAGAAGATAAATAGCTTGTTTGAGGCAGGACACATGCCTACACCCTGTGAGATATCCCTGTGCAAAAGCCACATTGACAGATGTTGATGGAGCAAGATCTCTGGATCAGGAGAAGCCACGTGGAGCATGCCAGTGCTGAGAAGCTTACAAAGAAAACATCGAATCCACTGACCTGTGATTTTCCTGCATTTGCCATCATTGCATGTGTTTTATGAGTCTGAAGAGGATTTTATAGATTGGCATCAGACATATAGGCTAATATTGGACTTGTGGACTTGAACTGGACTAGGCTGGAAGGTTTTCTTAATATCCAACTGCTCTTGAATATAAAGCTCTTTCTTATGTACACATAAGTGTATATGAATTTGCTTCTCTTATTAACCCAGACTAGGACATAAGGTTCCAGAAATTGATGGAAAATCAATCAAAATGTCTGAGAAAGCTGATGAAGCACTGGAAGAGCTCATTCATCTTTTCCAAGCAATGTGGAAAACATGGTCCACTGACTGGAAAAGATTGATATTTGTACCCCTGACAAAGAAAGGTAATACAATAGAATGCTCAAATTAAAGAACAATATAATTGATATCACATGCAAGTAAAATAATCTAATAATAGTTGAAACAATACATTGACAGGGAGCTGTTACAGGTTCAGGCCAGTTCTAGAGAAGAACATGGAACAAGGGATATCATTGCTGATGTCAGATGGTCTGTGGCTCAAACCTGAGAAAACCAGAAAGATGTTTACTTGTGTTTTATTGACCATGCCAATGCATTCAGTTGTGTGGATCATAAAAAAATACTATGGGGGCTGAGCCCCGGTGACATAGTGGTTGAGTGTGGAGCCCTGGTGGCATAGTGGTTGAGTGCAGGACTGCAGTCCACGGGCTTGACGGTTCAAATTCATCAGCGGCTCTCCAGGAGCAAGACTGGGTAGCTCCCACAACCACTAGAGGGCAGTGATGTCTTCCCCCCAAAATACTATGGGTAGCTTTGAGAAGAATAGGAATTCCAAAACACTTTATTGTACTTATGCGGAACCTGTATATGGATCAAGAGTCAGTTTTGGGAAAAGAACAGAAAAGTAAGTATCGAATGTTTTAGAATCAGGAAAGGTGGACATCAGGGTTGTATCTGCTCACCATATTTGTCCAATCTGTAAGTTGAGCAAATAATCAAAGAAGCTGGGTTATATGAAGAAGAATGTGGTATCTAAATTGGAGCAAGGCTTATTAACAACCCGAGATATGCAGATGACACAACATTGCTCGCTGAAATTGAGGTAGATTTTAAGGACTTATTAATGAGGATTAGGGATTACAGTCTTCCTTATGAATTAGGTCTCAATGTAAAGAAGAACAAAGTCTTCACAAGCAGGAAAGCAAGTAGCATCATGATAAATGTAGAAAAAGTTGAAGTTTTTAAGGATTTTGTCCTGCTTGGATCCACAATCAATGCTCATGGAAGCAACAGTCAAGTAATCAAAAGAGGCATTGCATTACATAAATCTGCTGCAAAAGATCTGTTTAAGGTTTTGGGAAGCAAGGATGCTACTTTTAGGATGAAGATGTGCCTAGGCTGTGCCATGGTATTTTCAGTTGCCTCAAATACATGTAAGAGTTGGATATTGAATAAAGACCATAGGACAATCGATACCCTTGCACTGTGGTTCTGGCAAAGAATATTGAAAATAGCATGGATTTCTAAAAGGAAAAACCTGTCTGTCTGAAAAGTAGGGTCAGAGTGCACATTAGAAATAAGGATGATGTGTTAGGATGGGTTGAGGAGAGAAACAAATCCAATGATGCTCATATATATGTATGAGAAAATGTTATAAAAATTAAAAAAACATTTTAATAGTTTTATTGGCTCTTAACACACATATCACACAACTCAACCTTTAAATCATATCAGAAGAATTGTATAATCATTACCACAATACATTTCAGAACATTTCCTTCTTTTGCCCCAGGATTAAATCGCCTTTAAAACAAATTGTGTAATCACCTTCAGTTCTAGTGCTTGCTTCCTCTCCTACCTTTCCTGTTTACTCCTGAAATTCCCTCAGCTTCCCTGGTTCCCTTACCCCTACCCCCTACAAACTCTTGGATCAGTTAATATCTCTATGTACCACTCCTGTGTTTCACAAACAGTTAAACCCAACAAAAACAATAAAGAACAAAAATTAAATGAAGAGTTAAGGATAAAACAAAAATAATATAAAGATAAAAATACAAACAATGAGTAAGAAAAGATGAGCACCATCAATACTTAAACACCAGGGAAGAAATTTTGTCACAGAACAAGCAAGAAGAGGTCCTTGCACCTAGAACAAACTCAGGTTGGGTCTAAAGCAGTGGTTTTCAACCTTCCTAATGCTGTGACCCTTCAATACAGGTCCTCGTGTTGTGGTCACCCCCAACCAAAAAATTATTTTCGCTGCTAATTCATAACTGGAATTTTGTGCTGATATGAATCCTCATGCAAATATCTAATTATGTTACAAATTGAACATAATTAAAACAGTGATTAATCACAAAATAATGTTATTATGTATTGTGAAATATTTCTTTGTTTTTTTAAAAAATATTGTCCGGCTATAAAAAGATATAGCATCTGTGGTCTTAAAGGCTTGAAGGTAAACAAGCAGTAATGTAGCTTAGAAGCAACAAAGCCCATATGGAAGAAGCACACCACCATGAGGTGTTGAAGTCATCAGCTATCAGGCATCAAAGAATTAAAAATTACATTATTGTAAATGAGGGGAAGTACCCAAAGGTACTTTGAGGTTCAGGACCCAAAGTCCATCTGTAGATAACAGACTTGCCCGGTAGGAGTTGCAGAGAGGAGACAAACCAGTCAGAGTGCAGTGTAACAATGATGAAGAAGACAATTTTCCTCTAGTTCTTTAATGCTTCCTCCTCCCCACCATCATGATCCTTATTCTACCTTACAAATCAGCTAGACCAAAGGAGGTACAGATAGGAACCGGAAACATAGGGAATCCAGGACAGATGACCCCTTCAGAACTAGTGGTGAGAGTAGCAATACTGGAAGGGTGGAGGGAAGGTGGGGTCGAAAGTGGGAATCAATGATAAGGATCTGCATATAACCTCTTCGAGTATGGATAACAGGGAAGTGGGTGAAGGTAGACAGTGGACATTGTAAGACATGACAAAATCATAATAATTTATAGGTTATCAAGGATTCATGAGGGAGGGGTAGGGTGAGGGACAGGAAAATGAGGAGTTGATGCCAAGGGCTTAAATAGAAAGCAAATATTTTGAGAATGATGAGGGCAACATGTGCAAATGTGCTTGACTTAGCATGGATGGATGTATGGATTGTGATAAGATATGTATGAGCCCCCATTAAAATTATTTAAAAATTTTTTAAATGCCACCACTTAAAAAAAAAAAGAAACTTTGTTTTTTGAAGCATGGTGTAGCATGGGTAACTGTCTTCATGCCTGGTACTTATATGTGGGATTCTCTGAACGTGTGCGGATCTGCCCAGAGACAGAGAGAGGAATGGTGTCTCAGTTCCTAAAGCCCCTGGAAATATATGTTTTCTGGTGGTCTTTGGCAATCCTATGAAAGGGTCATTTGAACCCCCCGGTGGGGTCGCAACCCATAGGTTGAGAACAGCTATTCTAGAGGGAGGTCAACTGACCAAGTATCCAGCTTGATCAAGCATAATTAGGATTACAATAATCTATATTTATAGTAAGACAATTCTAGATTTTTGCCCCTGGCTACAGGGGATCTTCCAGTGGCTTAATCTGACTAAATGCTCTGCACATAGCTTTTTGGGCTCCCACTGTCCTCCACAGCCTTCTATAAGTTGAACGTTCACAATTGTAGCTCTGACACTCTTCCCTTCATCACATTTGAATTTTATTATTGTCATTTTTGACTCACACAAGATAGTGTGCTTCTTCCCTGTGGGTTTGGTTGATCTCACCTTAGATGGCTGCTTGTTTGATTATAAATTTTTAGGACCCTAGACATTATTCTAATTGATAACCAGGCAATATTTGCTTTCTTCACACTTTGCTGTAGCACCCTTTTCCTCAGTGATCAATTCAAACAGATGACTATCTAGTTGAGTCATATTTATCAGAACTAACTTTTTAGATTGTGGCTAGAGTTCAGTGGGGTCCCACAATCCATCTGCGTCCCTGGGATATGCATGACTCAGGTTTACTGTGGCAGTCAGCATAAGAGAGCTTTATATCAAGAAACAATTGTATATTAAGAAAACTTCCCATCATAATCCAAATCAAGTCCATAAATTCATTAATAGTCAATGAGTCCCTCTTCAGACTCACACAACCACATGCAATGAGGCAGGATGCAGGAAGCTTGCAGGATGGTGGGTGCAGAGTGTGGTGGAGGAGGGAAGCCTGCAACACGATGGACTCACATAATAGGAGTGCTTTGTTCTGTTGTTCAGGCGTTGTTCAGAGTCAACGGTGGTAGAAGCATCAAGGAGCTCTTGCAGGTCCCAGAGTGCCTCACCAGCAGGAAGGTCAAGGCAGAGAGTGGGTGGGGGTGAGCGCAAGGTTCCCAGGGTCCTTCTTATGTGAAGGCCATATCCACAAGGAGATATCATTAGATTGTGACCTATTTGAAGACTAGACTCCACTCACAGACACCCCCCCCCCCCACACACACACACACATCACATTAACAAGAAATCATGTCACTCCTACAGGTGACAAGACATTGGCTTACATACTTTGGACAAGATGCCAGGAGAGATCAGTTCCTGGAAAGGTTATCCTTCTTGTAAAGTAGAGGGACAGTGAAAAAGAAGGAAGCCTGCAACATGATGGACTCGCATAATGGCAACAATGGACTGAAGCACAGAAACAAATTGAAGATGGCACAGGACTGGGAAGTGTTCTTTTTCTGTTGTTCTTATGATAACTCCAGTGGGTTGAGACTGACTGGATGGCACCCCAAACAATAATGGTACCATAGGGGTCACTACATAGCTTCAACATAGTACCTCTATATTACTAGACAGTTGTATTTGATAGTTTTGCAGTACAAAGAATGTGGAATTTTATTTCAATGGATTTGAGTTCAGTCACAATATGTGCATGAAACTACCTGCATGTGTTCACTTTGCTCTAACTTAATTTACCCAATTGCATTTCTTCACTAGTAAATTGGCAGGATACTTTTATAGGGGAAAAGTCAATATAAATGTAGAAAAGTAAATATATATTTTTAATATAGCATTACTAACAGCATGAATTTTTAGTTTGACATTTCATTAAAGCCCTCATTTACCAAACCCTGGATTATGAATATGAGTGAAATAGATTGACAACTGCAGGAACTGGATAGGAGCTAAGTATCCTGACTCGAGTCATTATGCTTTTTTCATCCCTTCATGTGGCCCAGTGTAACTTCGTTTAAGACATGGCTTGTGTGGTTAACTTTTCTTATGTCTTTCTGACGTTTTATTCTTTCTTTAATGTTGCTGTTCTACTACACGTGCTTCAAAAATGAAGTTAATACAACTGATATAGACATTGGAGTCTCCCAGAGATGCCTTGAAAGAGAACCATGGTAAAATTCTGAAAACACGGCCATGAAACTTTTCAGAGTACAGTGCTATTTTGATACAAATGGTATCCCCATGAATCAGAGGTGACTCAATGGAACTTGGTTGGGTAAAAGTATTTGTATTCTTTTACCCCGAAACATGATGTATCTTAAGTCAGTATCTAATTATTGATGATATTGACTATATCTGATACATTTACACTTAAAATAAAAATACTACTCCAATTAATATTTTATTTTTTAACATTTTATGGGGGCTCATACAACTCTTTTTTCCCCAATAATTTTATTGGGGACTCTTACATATCTTATAACATTCAATACATCATTTGTATCAAACATATTTGTACACATGTTGCCATCTTCATTTCCAAATATTTTATACTTGAGCCCTTTGTATAAGCTCTTTTCCCCCCTCCTTTTTTTAAATAAATCGCTTTATTGGGGCCAATTAATATTTTCTAATCAAGTGTAGCAAGAATATCAGTTTTTATATATGCCCCATTTAGTCTGAAAGATAGAGGATAGAACAATTAATGCCCCGAATAAATTGGTCGCACTACCTAATTATGAGGGGCTTTGAACAGCCTACCACTTATCTCTAAGAAAATGGCATATAAAATCAGTTTTAAAGCTAATATATTTCGATTCCCACTCATTTTCCACTCAAAGCAATGGAGAGCAGTCATTCAATTAATTTTTCTAGATTATTTCTGCACCACCCTTTTCAGACACCATCTCATGTCATTTACTTTGCCCATCAGTCAATTCTTCTTGTTTTGTTTATGCATTTTTCTTTCTTTTTCTTTTTTGTGGGCATCACTACCTCTAGTGGTCGTGGGCGCTACCCAGTGCAGCTCCTGAGAGCCACCACCGGATTTGAACCGCCAAGCCCACAGGCCGCAGTCCCGCACTCAACCACTTATGCCACCCGGGCTCAGCCCCGATAAATATTCTTATTAGAATAGGTCAAGGTTTATGTAGACTTCTTTTTTGAAGCAACTTAACAATTTCTAAGCTTGAATTTCTGCTCATCATAATTTTTGATGAAAAATTCTGGGCTGGACTCCTAAGATATGTGAGATTATGAAACTTATATTGAATTGAGGCCCCAAATATTTTTATTTGGCTAGGTTGAAAAGAATATAAATTTTAAGAATGCTTGTAGAATGCATGAAACAATTACTTAGTTAACATAGGCTCTCCTATTTGAACAATTTTGGAAGACTGACTAAGATAGTGAATAAATTTTAAAAATTTAAGTCAACAGATGAAACCTGGGAGAGAGGGGTGCTGATATATCTTAAACCTCATTTTTTCCCTTCGTTGAAGAAATAGGGTGACCTTTTTAAAAAGAGTCACTTCAAGGTTATTGGATAATTGCTTCATGGTTCTCTGAAGACAATGAAGGAGACTATTACAATTGACTCACTTCAAGATGATGAATCAATTGAATCCAGTGAAATAGGGTCTGCTTATCTTGTAATGACCACTTTGTTTTTTTAAAAATACTTGAACAGCATTTCCTACTAATGATTCTTTCTATTTGAAGCCATAGAACGTTTCTGCTGGAGGAGTACAGTAACATCATTCAGAAGTGGTGTACTATAGGATCACTTTTATACATGGGAAAAATACTTTGGATTTGAATAAAGTAAAGGACAATCTTCTTAAGGAACATGATTAATAACTTTGGAGTTTTATCTTTTGCCTTAGAGCAGCAAACAAAACTTAAGATTTCTTCATGTGATAAGATTAAATGGTTAAGCAGCAAAGCCCAAATGGAAGAATCACACTAGCCTGGGTGGACCTGAGGTGTCGAAGGGATCAGGTATCAGGCATCAAAGAACTAAAAACTATATCATTGCAAATGACAGGGACCCAAACCCATCTGTAGGTAACGGACATCTTACAGAGTAGCGTGGAGGAGATGAGCCACTCAGGGTGCAATGTAGCAACAATGAAATATACAACTTTCCTCTAGTTCTTAAATGCTTTCTCCCCCCAAGTATCATGATCCCAATTCTACCTCAGAAAGCCTGGTAGGCCAGAGGATGTACACTGTTACAGATAGGGGGTCCAGAAAACAGAGGGGGTCCAGGACAAATGATCCTTTCAGTGGTGAGAGTGGTGATACTGAGAGGGTAGAGAGACAGTGTGGTAGAAACGGGGAACAGATTATAAGGAGCTACATATAATCTCTTTCCTGGGGTATGGACAATGGGGAAGTGGGTCAAGGGAGACATTGGACAGTGTAAGATGACAAAATAATAATAACTTATAAATTATTGAGGGTCTATGAGGGAGGGACAAGGAGAAAAAGGAGAAGCTGATACCAAGGACTTAAGTAGAAAGCAAATGTTTTGAGAATGATGAGGGCAACAAATGTGCTTGACATACAATGGATATATGTATGGATGTGATAAAACTTGTATGAGGCCCCAATAAAATGATTTAAAAAAAAATCAAGTGGTTAGCAGAATGTAGGCTATGATACATCTATTAATCAAGGTCAAATATTTGGTTTAGTATCTTTCCTCTATCCTTCAGAAAAAAGATGAAACCACCCACCATTGATAACAATTGCGTTCTTTTCCACAGTCCTTCAGGTAGCTCATTTAATGAATAACAATGTCACATTTTCTTAGTTGAGCAATCTAAATTTATGTAACCATTTTGCCTATAAGCTAATTTCTCACATCTATAACCATTCCAATGATTCCCCAAATCTCTACCCAGTTTTCCCTGTCTTTGTATGTAAACATGTAACGAGATTGTTCCAATATCATAGGAACCATGATTCTTGAGTCTCCATGTCTCAGCCTATCTCATATTCCACACACCTCTCTAATATTGCTGTTCTCCGGTCTCACTTGTACCTACAAAACAACACTCAGGACAAGCCCTACTCTAGCAGAGTGTCTTACACGTAGGGACAGAAAGGTGACTCCCAGGTTCACAAAAGACCTTTTAGACATAATTCTCTCTGAATTATGCTCTTCCACCCACAAAAGGCAACATCTTAAGTCCATTGTTAGATAGGCCTTGTAATGCAAATATACTCCTATAAAGGTAATATAGCCATTTAACTTTATTGACATTGTGTTAGTCTGGGTAGACTAGAGGAACAAAATATCAGAGACATGCATATAGGTATAAAGAAAGCGTTTATATACAAAAGAAATGTGACCCAATCCAGTCCAATGCAAAGTCATAAGTCCAATAATAACCCATATGCTCGAAATCAGTCTATAAAGTCTGCTTTCAACTCAGGAAGTCACAGGTCAGTGGGTGCAGAATTCTAGCGCTGGCAGGGTTCTCCCCATGGCTCCTCATTTCCAGGGCTTAGGTCCATCAACAGCATGCCACTCCAGCTTCAGAAGCCTGTCTTCATCAGGGCAAAGCCATGTGGTCTCTCCACTGGCTCCTCCAGCTTCTCGGAGGCTGCATCTTGTGTTGCCTGTGG
>PVJH01029778.1:0-25600 GCA_004026705.1 Nesogale talazaci | reverse complement strand
GGAGACACAGGCTGTCCAGAAGCCTGAATCCAGCTGCTTCCTCCCCGTGGCTCCCCAGTTCTTTCCTAACAAGACACCCACGGCCACAGTGGGCCACCCCATCGTTGTCTCTCAGCTGAGCTGCCACATTCCCCTCCCGGTTGTTATCCCCACATTGCCTCCGGCCTGCTTCAATCCTGCCTCGCGACCACGGGTGACCTTTTCGAAATGGAAGTCTGCTCATGTCGCCTCCCCCTCGTCACTGTTTAGTCACTCCGGCGGTAGCTTCCTCTTTCCCCTCGACAAAGCCCCAACAACAGAGGCTGGCCCACAAGCCCCCTCCTCCCTCTGCACTCACGTAGCCCGTGGTTCCTGGGCATGGGTTCCACTGCCTCCCTAGTCAATTCCGACGCATCCGTTAGATCTCTGTTTTCAAGAAAGTCCTCTGTGGCCTTGGTGAATGAGTGCTCTAGGCCTTTCCTAGAGCTAGGATAAATGGCACCCCTCTCACTGCCTCCTGGCTCACTTCACAGCCATCAAGCTGATCCCCAGTCACAGAGACGCCGTAGGCCAGGGCACAACGGCCCTGTGGGTTTGTCTCCAAGGCTTTAACTCTCCACAGGAATAGAAAGCTGAACAGCTGGGGGTTTTGAATCGCTGACCCTGAGGTTAGCGGCCTAATGGGCAACCCACTGCGCCTCCGTGAGCACTGTCAATTCCCCAGCTGGCCCAGAGGACCCACCCTTAGGATAGAAGAGACATTACTAGAGGCCTGGTGGCGAAACATATGCCTCATGCAGCTTCTGTAATTAAGCTGTTACCTTGCTCTTTCCCTTCCTGATAACCTGTTTCTTTTGAGCACTCTCCTCCCAGGGGAAAGCATCCCACCATGGCAAGGGCTTATCAGTTGTCCCCGGGTTTGACACAGCGAGCACGGGCAGAGGGGAAAATCACAGCCTACGGTCGACCCAGAAACACAAGAAGGTTGGTCAAAGAACAAAAGCCTCAGGAAAGTTATTACCAGACCAACTCGAGACCATTCAGAAGCCAAGCCACGGTGATCAAGAAGGGTCACCTTGCTCTGATGCATATTCATGACCATTCCAGGAAACCCTGTTACATATTCATGACCCTTTTAATGGGTGTCCTCGTGTACATATACAAAACCGGGAATCCTCTGGCTTTCGGGGACTTGGCGATTCTAGTCCCTGAGTGCTCCTCGTTTGATTCACCATTACAAAACCCTCCTCCTTCATTTCCACCCGGTCTTGGCAGCCCTGTGGAGGGAGGCCTGGGTTGGTGACTCCCATCTTCACGGAGCTGAGGGAGAGAAGCGACGGCCGTCAGTGCTGATGTTCACTCTGCAGCCTCCTTCTTCTCGTTTCCTTGGAGAGGGTCCCTGTCAGGGTGGCTCTAGGTCTGGCTGGCTCGATCCAGGCCAACCTCAAAGAGTAGACTGGATTCTCTTGAGGGGCATGTGCTGGCAGGCCTCAGTCTTGTCCTGACCACATCTTCGTGCTGCTACAATATTGGCGCAGCCCTCGAGGGAGAAGCCCGGATGCACGTCAGAGAAAGTGGTGCCTGCACTGAATGCTGAGAAGGAGCTGGAGCCAGAGGGGAAGATTACGGTCCCTCACCTCAGAGGGCAGAGCCAGCCCGGAGGGAGATGGGAAGTCCTCTCCGTGACCGGAGCATTCTGCAAGAAGGGACTCATTCCGCTTCGGATGGTTACAGGCATGGGTCAAGGGCAGCATTTTCAATTCAGAAGTAATTGCCTAAGGCTTGGAAGGGGGCAGAGACAAGACAGGGCTTTTCCTGGAACGCCAGGTGTTGTCCAGCTGACTCTTGGGATGACCTGATTAGATATGATTTTCTGGCTAATGACTAAGCCACTTGACAACTCTGAGAAGAAGCCTGGTGGCATCGTGGCATGTTGAGCTGCTGACGGCAGGGCCAGCTGTTCAGAGCCACAGGCCGCTGCACGGCAGAAAGATGAGATTCTCTTACGAAGAGTTACAGTCTCACTGGGACTTTAGACTCTGTCCTATCGAGGTGCCCAACATCCTGCATAGGCCACATTGGAAAGGTTCTTTGTGGAAACCCACTAAGTGAACAGAGCTTGATCTCAAAGTCTCCTGTAGCAGATTTAAGGACTTGGCATCTCCCTTGGACTCACGGCTGAAATGCCCTCATGTGAGAAGCATCAGATCATTGCTAGCCCAAGGATATGGAATTGGCGGTCAGCGGGCTTTGATTCAGATGCCATGCTTTGAGGGTGCCTAATGAATGGGGACCTGGGACCACCATGGATCTACTATTTTAAAACCCTCTTGCTAAGCGTCCCTGGTTCGATCCAGGTTTAGGCATCAAGATGAGAGATTGAAATGGAGCCATAGGAAGGAGACAGAGCTCAGCTAGGGATGAAATGCAAATATATAGACTCTATTGGAGGTAGTGAAGGACTTTGGGGAAGGGAAGGGACAACAGAGAAAGAGACAGACAGGAGCATCTTGAGCTCCTGGGCGGTCCCGAGGCCTGAGAGTTAGACCGGGGAAGTGGCACCTGGTGCTGGGATGGTGGGATATATATGGTTTGAGTTGAAGGCAGGTGGATTGTTCTCAGTGCTGTGGTTGCTAGGAAACGGTGCTGGGAAAGCAAGACAGTGTCCCACCCAGGTGGGAGTCATCTTGTGCCTGGGAAACAATACCAGGGAGGTAAGTGGGTGAGGTAAGTTCTGGGGAGTGCTGAAGGCAGGTGCATTGAAGTTAAGGTGCTACGAAGTTTAGCAGACCCTCTGTCTTTTTGAGAGGCTGAAACAGAGGGTGCCTGGACCTGGACTCGGTCCAAACACTTAGGACATATACTAATCTGGAGGTATGGTTCTGCCTCTGTAAGTATTATTGAAAGCCTATCAAAAAAAAAAAAACTTTCCCTGTCACCACCTCCAGGAGTGTCCAGTAAGCAGTGTCCAGTCACTTAAGAGCTGACTCTGTACAGGGTCAACAATTCAGATATATTGCAGTCTGAAGCCCGCATAGATGGCTACATGATTTCCTTCCCTCAACAGTGTTTGTCTTCTGTCCCATTGGCCTGAGCAGCGATGCCCCCCACAGTGTCTCCGGATTGTCATCAGAGGTTAAGTGGCGAACACCCCGTTTGCAGAAGGCTGTGGACGACAGAGGCCCAAAATCCATCTGCAAGGGGGTCACATGGATGAAACGTCTGTGGAATCCGCTGCACATCGCCCAGGGACGTGAGCAGCCTGGCCGTCAGACAGGGAGCGCTGCAAAGTCAATTACGGCAGGTGTCCCTAGATCCATATCACACCTGAGCATGTGAGCGCCCTTTGGCCCATTTTTACGTTGCTTCTGTTTCTAATCGTTTCTGCCTTCTTGTGGATTGAGGTTTTTCTGGTTTCGTCACTGATGTTGGTTTTTTGTTTGTTTGCCTCCTGTTTGTGTTCTGTATGATGTTCTCTCTAACCCAGGATACAGAGATCACCCAGACAGGACTGATAATCACCGAGGAGGCATGGCAGGGGGAAGTGGGGAGTTCACAATAATGAGGACAAGAGGAAAATGCTCAGAAATTGATTGTGGTGGTGATTTGCACAAATAGTCTTAGTACGATTGAGTTATTACATGCTTGGGCATGTGCCAATAAAGCGACATTAAGGGCTGAGCCCCGGTGGCGTAGTGGTTGTGCGCGGGACTGCGGCCTACTGGGACGGAGGTTCAATTCCAGCAGTGGGGCTGGGCCTCCTACTCCCACCTCTGGAGAGCAGTGATGCCCCCCCCCCAAAAAAAAAACAAAACAAAACAAATAAAGCGATGTTAATAAAAGAGTGACGGTCTCGGAAACTCATAGGGGCAGTTCTGCCCTGTCCTAGAGGACCTCTGTGAGTCAGAATCAACTTCATAGCAGTGAGTTTGGTTGTTTTTTTTTCTTTCTTTTTTTTTTTTGGTAAGCTGCTAAAGGATATTAATCAGCTTTGCATTTATTAGCAACTCCATTTCAGCACATCTGAAAAAAAAAATATATATATATATATTGCTCTTCAAAACTCTTCTTGGAACCAGTTTTAACACCTTTATGTTCCTGACATCAATTCCCAGTTGAATAAAATTCTGCAGCGGTTATGATTTGACCTTTTTGAATATTATAATTTGTCACAGAAATAAAATGCCTTTGCCTTCCTTAAAAAGAACTACTTCCCCGCACCGCCCCCACCCCCACCTCACCCCCAAACTGACAGGCTACTCATTTGTCTGGAAAATGCCTCTGTCCCTGAAGCAGCTCAACAGGAAACAGCCAACTCCTACAGAAGGGCTTACTCCTCGGCTCCTCTGACAGGTGAAGTGCCGGAGGTCAAAGCATGTGGCTTGTTTGTCTTTGTCCCAAGGGCCTCCCTTCGCCCTGGCCCAGAGCCCACTGCTATCCTGGGAGTGAGCGGTCTGTCTGCGAAGGAATGACGTCGGTGTGAACTGCTGGACTCTCCCAGGCCACAGCCTGAGTCCCTGAAGCTGAGCCCCACATTCAAACTCTGAATTCACTGCGTCCATCGGATACTCGCACAGTGAGTCTGGACTGGGCAGAATAAAACCGCTCCTGTGGGTTCCGAGGTTGTAAATCGTTTTTTTTCTCAATGATTTTGTTGGGGGCTCTTACCGCTCTTATAACATTCCATACATTATTCGTATCAAGCATATCAAGTACACACGTTGCCATCTTCATTTCCAAATGCTGTCTACTTGAGCCCTTGGTATAAGCTCCTCCTTCCCCCTCCCCCCCTTTAAAAAAATAAATCATTTTATTGGGGGCTCATACAACTCCCATCACGATCCACACATACATCAATCATCTGCAGGCCACATTCGCACACTTGTTGCCATCATCACTCTCAAAACATCCTCCCTCCACTTAGGCCCCCAGTACCAGCTCCCCATATTTCCCTTCCCACCCCCTTCCCCATGAACCCTTAATAATTTACAAATTGTTATTACTTTTTCATATTGTACACTGTCCAATGTGTCCCTTCACTCACTTCCCTGTTGTCAGTGTCCCAGAGAAGAGGTCACATGTAGATCCCTGAAATGGGTTCCCCCTTTCTACTCCACCATCCCTCCACCCTCCCAGTCTCACCACTCCCACCACTCGTCCTGAGGGATCATCTATCCTAAATTCCTCATGTTTCCGATTTCCCGAGGTTGTAAATCTTAGTGGGAGTAGAGTCTCCTCTTTCTCGCATGGGATGGTGGGTGGCTTTGAATGGTTGACCATGCTGTTAGCAGCCCTGTGTATAACTCACTGTACTACCAGGGCCCCGAGTCCCACATTAGCAAACCCAAACCTGGCCAGTTTCCAGTTCCTGAAAATGCCGGATCTTCCCAGGAGCTGTAACCTCAGCCAATCATTTTCACTCTCCTGGAAATGAAAACCTAAGTGACCTAATTAGGATGGGCCTATTCCTTCTAGCCTCGGTCAAAAATGTCCCGTGCCCCCGACCCCTCTGTCATCGCATCCGTTCTGACTCTTGGGGACCCTATAAACAAGGAAGGGAAACCCCGCCGCCCCCCCCCCAGTCGATCCAAAGGGTGTCCCTTGGGTGGCTTCTTTGTTTCTGTGCACCCTTCCATTTTGCTTCACTCTTTGGGCCTCTTGTCTGACTCCCCGACCGGGGACTCCCCAGTTCATGAATTGAAAAGTCACGCTTTTGAGTTTGTACACCCATTTTATATTATATTTTCTTTGCGACAGAGGGATAATGGGGACCCAGTCTCACAGCTGGGACAGGGAGGGAGAGAGAGATTGAGCACTCGATGATAGATATGAAAACGAGGGCACAAGGCTGGACCTGGCCCAACCCCTCCATGTTAGTTAGCTGTCCACCTTGGGAGGTGGGGGCAGACCTAGCATACACTCCCCTTTCCACATAACGTTACAGCGCTGGTCACTAACCCCCAGCCCAGAGCAGGGCTCATTCACCATGCCAGCGTCCTGGCTTCTCCTGTGGCCCTGGGGGCTGTTGCTGGGAGAGCGGTGGCCTGTTTCCTAGTGAGGACCCAGCTTGCCCCTTTGACCAGGACTGACGTGGGCTCTGGCGTGCTGCTGTGGGGCCTGGCCCTCCCTGCTGTCTGCTTAGCCTGGACCAGCAAGCGTCAGGCAGACTGGTTGACTGGAACGGGTGCCTCCATGTTGGCAGCTTCTTCCCGGAGCAGCCAGGCAGGGCACACCCTGTAGAGACACCAGCTTCAGTCAGGACAGGAAGAGCCCCTGCCCCGGCCTTGGGCTTCATCAGGTTCTACCAGGCACTCCCCCAGCGGCCGGCCTCCCTAGGGCTTGTCCATGCAGAGCCTATTCCATTGGCTACTGGTCACATCGGGGGCCCCTGGACTCCTGGGCTTTTCTGTCCAAATTCCACCTTGTGGGGTCTGTGGGGGCTCTTTCCTAAACCCATCCTCCTGTACCTTCGACTGACAGGCAACATGGCTGGGAGGACCTGGACCTGCAGGCTGAAGTGTCCAGATCTGGGCACTCAAGGGCCCTCTCGGGAGGTGAAACAGGCCCTGGGCAGGACATAGACTCCCCCACCCCCACCCCAGCCCGACACAAAACAACAGAAACCCCCCAAAGCCATGAGTTGATGGTGACTCTTTGGAGCCGACAGGGCACAGCAGGACCGTCCCTGTGGGTGTCCGAGGCCTCCTCTTCCTCCTGAGGAACAAGGGGAGAGCTTCATGGGCTGACCTTGCAGTGAGCAGACCCAGTACCCACAAAACCACCAGCGCTCCTTGTAGACCCCCCAGATGCGCCAAGTCGATTCGGACTCGTGGGATAACCCAGGGCAGAACCACCCTGGGGGAAGGGGGGGGCTATGAAACTGCATTTTGTGGGAGTAGAAAGTCTCCCCTTTGTCTTGCTGCAGAACCCCGAAGAGGCGGAGAATTCCAAATGCAGCGCCGGCCCTTCCAGACTGTGCTGAAGGTGTATTTGTCAAGGTGGAAGGATTGCACGGGTTTTATTTAACATTCTGTTCACTCGACTTATAACTTCGACTATTTAGACATACGGTACGTGGGCCGCTTTATGACTCTTCGGCGCAGGCCTGCTTTGCCTTGCGTCTCCCTGCGGGTACAGCCCCCTGCAAGCTCTTCCTGGGTTCACTTCCTCCCTCCCGGCACCTAGAAACGAAGGGAAGCCTCAGTGGAGCCCTGGGTGGTTCTGAGCTTTTCTGCAGGCGGCCGGAGGTGGAGCCCCAGCCTGCGCCTGAGCACTCCCGCCTGTCCATGTCGGGTTTGTGTGCGGCTGTGGAGCTGGGCTGGTTCCGGTGGGGCTTCTGGACTCCGATGAACCAGGCATCCTCAAACTATGGCCCGCGGGCCACCTGCGGCCCGCTGAGGACATTGATCCAGCTGCTGAGTATTTTTGCTGCTGCTGCCTGTCCTGCTTAACAGCCGACACCGTCCCGGGCCCTCACTGACTTTGTTCATTGTTTTTTTTTTGTTTTTGTTTTTAACATAGTCCGGCCCTCGATGGACAGTGAATGGGTCCCCTGTTTAAAATGTTTGAGGACCCCTGGACTAGACTCTCCCCAAAGCCACCAGCAAAACCTCTATGGAATCCAACGGTCCAGTCGGCGACCGATCTTAGAGGGGGTCAAGAAGCAGGCGGCAGGTCACGCTGTTGTCCTGGAGGGGCCTGAGAGTCGGGGTCAATGCCGGACAGCTCGGCACCACAGCTGGCATAAGCGATGGCCTGGTGTGGCCGTTTGACCTGCGCTGACTCGGGACAAGGACAGCGCTGTGGCTGTGCTTGCCGGTCTCCTGGTCTTTACTGCGTGCTCCCTCCCCAGATGTTCCTGCTCCAGGGCAGTGGTTCTCCATCTCTCTCAGGCCTTTCATACAGCAACTCCAGTGGTCGTGACTCCCCAGTTGTAACATGACTGCCGTGGCGACTTCATCACTGTCATCTTGCTACTGCTTTGCATCGGGTGACCCCTGTGAAAGGGTCGTTCGACCCCCACAGGGGTCTCGACCCACAGGTTGAGAACTGCTGCTCTAGATGTCCCCCCCCAGCCCCCACCTCCCTTCATTCAAACGCCCCCGTAGGAGAAAAGCTTTCCCTCTGGAGACTCCTCCATCAGCCACCCAGCGGATTATAGGGCAGAGGTGCTCCTTGGTCTTTTGTGGGAGCACACTGTCGGGCCTTTTTCCTGCAGGTGGGTTTGAACCTCCCAGGTGAGCAGCTGAGGCCAAGCTGCTCACCCATTCCCCCCTCCCCAGCCCCGTGACTCTTAGCGTCGCTTCTTTTTCTCACCGCCTGGCAGCAGCTTCTGGTCATTTGCTTCTGTAAGGTCTGTCTGTCTCCTGTCACATCAGGGCTGTGTCCCTGCTGCTTCCCTCACACTCAACAGGCAATGAATGACGTGCTGGGAGCGGGGGACCCTCTGGGGGCTGGAGTTTCCTTTGGAGTGTTACTTGGTTACGTCCGATCTGCTTTGGCTGCTCCCAGTTTCTTTCCATCTGAGCGGCGGAGTTAGTCTCCCATCTCTGAAGGAAGCCACCTGCCTCTCAATGGCCTCCCTGGGCAGTGCCCGAGTGCCTTCTCCCCATCCCACCCCTCACCCCGGGACAACCAGAAGCAGGCCTGTGGGCTGACTTCCTGCTTCTCTTGGGGGCTGTTTCTGACCTCGTGGTGCCAGGAGCTGATGGCTGAGGTGGCGAGGGGGCCTCGGGACTCCATCTCTGCAGGGACGTTTCTGGAAAGGAATTCCCCCACTGTCGTTGTGTTGATTCCGATTCACTGAGAACCAAGAGGCCAGGACAGAACTGCCCCCTGATGCACAGGGGCCCTTACAGGCCAGGGTAGAAGTGGCCCTGTGGAATAGAGTCTCCTCTTTCTCCTGGGGAGAGGCTGGCGGTTTTGAACTGCCGACCTTCTGGTTGGCAGCTCAGCGTGTGACACACAATGTCCTCAGGGCTCCTGGAAAGGAAGGTAGATAGATGTCCACCAGGTGGCTCGTGCGCAGGTGTAAGAGGCTCCCAATCCCTGTTCTGACACCAAAGAAGCCAAAGCACCTGCAGACCTGGACCTCAGACGTGCTCTCTCTCATCGGAGGACGCGCTGACAGCATTTCCAGGCCATACGAAATAAGCCCCTTGGGACTTCTGACACCAGTAGCCCCAGAATAAATGTAGTCTCTCCAGTAGATCAGACAAATCCAGAAGCCTTCTTTCTTTAGCCCAAACCCACAGCAAGCACCTCTTGCCAAAAAAAACTCTGCTACCCATCATTATGCCCCTGGGCCCTGCCTGCTGCTGTTACATACGGCACCTCCCCCTGGGTCTGCTTCTCTCGATATGCCCACGGTGAGCCTTCCCCGCAACACCAGACCCTCGCCTTGGCCAGCAGGGCACTGTCAGGCTTCCTCAGTGTGTTGCGTGAACAAAGCCACCCCTTCACACCCCTGCCCCCCTTTCCAAGGCTGGGGACTCAATGTTCTCTTGGAGACCATCTCCCAAGCCCTCTGGAACAAGCAGAGAAGAATATCTGGTCTGCTACAGCTTATTAAGTACAAGCAGCAGTGGGTCCAGTAGCAGTGGGCATACCTGGCACGCAGATCGTGGTTTCTAATTGGTCACTCCGAGCAAAAGAATAGGGCTTCTGGGGAAATGGATTAATCCAGGAGCAAAGGGGTGGCTCCGTGGATTGGGTGTGACGCTGCTAACCAGAAGGTCAGCAGTCTGAAACCACCAGCTGCCCCACAAGGGAAAAAGAAGAGGCGTTCGCTTCACACAGAGCATTCGAGTTTCAGAAAGCCACAGAGGCAGGCCTGTTCTATCTAGTCTGTCACACGGGGTCCCCACGAGTCAGAATCAACTCAAGTGAGTTTGTTCGTCTGTTTGTGTTTGAGGATGGGACAAGGAACTCCAAGATGAGCCTGGAGAATCTTGTAATATTCACACACACACACACCCCAACATCCCCCAACATCCCTCCCCCCTACACACATACCCACACTGATGGGAGGTATGTTAAACCAATGGAAAGAGCTCCTGGTGTCCAGACTGGAAGATTTTAAGCATGCTGAGCCTCGGTTGCGTAGGGGTTGTGTGTGTGACTGCAGCCCACAGGGTTGGCAGTTCAAATCCAGCAGCAGCTCTCCAGGAGCAAGGCTGGGCCTCCTACTCCCACCAGGGCAGTGATGCCCCCTCCCCCCCCAAAATTTTTTAAGCAAAGAAAACAAGCAATGTGGTATGTGGATCGATTCGTGTGATAGGGTGTCAGAAAATTGAAATTGAATTGGATGTTTTTTCCTTCACTATTGGTGACAGAAAGGTGGGAATCGCTAAAATGACCCCAATTCACAGGCATGTGTGGCTTGGGACAACAAAAACACAGACGAGATCGGGGATAAGGAGCCTTTGATTCCATGACAATTCCCTGGTGACACTCCCACAATGTGCACTGCAGCTGCACTGGGATCCATTGGGAAAAGTGAAAGTGGCCAGTGGCCATCAGAGGGGGTGGGCCAGAGTCCTGCAGGACTGGCTGCCCTGATGCCCAGGAAATGCAAAACCCAACCCAACAGAGAAATCTCCAGTGGCTGGGTCATGGTTACCTTGTGATTGTGTGAGTGAAATAAGAGATGACCTAAGCTTCAATTGGTGCCTCAAAAGGAGCGTGCTGGGGGGAGGTCTTGAGGGTCGAGTGGGTTTTCCTGGTGGCCTAAGGTACAGTTACCCGGTTCGGAGCTGAACTGAAGGGAAACATTATGCTGAAACCCCAGCTGAGGAGTCAGGCTAGACTGCTTCCCAAGGGGATAGAGAGAAGAGTCAGAGGGAGTCAAGGAACTCATCCCAACAGGGTGGAAATCTTTAAGTGGTTATTAATATATTGCATGACTAAAGTCAGCATGGAGTGGGTAGGGGGTAACTAGAGGGAAAAAGAAAAGACAAACCCAAGGTTCTGCCAGCCTTTAGAAGGTTGTGAATCCGCTGGACACTGATGGGGCTGAATCAAATATCTTAGTACAGCGCCATTAGAGGTTGGGCCCCTAGGTGGAGCACATATGTGTGCTCGGCTATTAGTCTGAAGGTTAGCAGTTCAAGCCTAGCCAGCAGCACCAAGGAAGAAAGGCCTGGCCAACTGCTTCTGCAAAAATTACAGCTGAGATCACCCTATCGATCAAGCAGGTCTCCATGAGTCAGAACCGACTCATCATGACGCACGACTCCCCACTCCTTTAGTGTGGGCTGTACGTCCTGCTCAGAATGGAAAGGGGAGACCCGAGATTCACGGCATGGCGGAGAACACTGACCAACATGACGTCAGACAAGTGGCCAAGGTCAACACCAAAGACAGCCTCAGTAAGTTGTAAGGAGAACGGCATCTGATCACTGTGACCGCCTCTCTAAAACCCATCACCCCAGTCTAATCGAGAGGCAGGCATCCGACAAATCCCAACAGGGGAGCATCCTCTAATATCCCTGACCAACATGCCTCCAAGCTGCCAAGGTCATTTTAAGAAGAAGTGTGAAAACTGTCACAGCCAAGGCAGGAGCCTAAGGAGACAGGACAACTCGAGTTATGCGATAGTCTAGCTGAGGCCTTGGAGCTTCAAAACTAAGATCGGATCAGACGAAGGGTTTTCACGATGATTTTTCTGGGAGAGTTGGATCCTTCCTAGTTTTGACGTTAAGCTTTGATGGGTGGCACCAGAACTCGATTTAGTCCAAGATTCCTTTTCCCCAACTACCGAGGCAGTGCTATGGTGTGCACACTGAGCTGCAAACTGCAGTTGGTGATTCAAACCTACCAGCCACTCCCTGGGACAAAGATTGGTCTGTCCGTTCCCCAAAGGATTGTGTAATCTTAGAACCCCTACTTGTACATAGGGTTGCTCTGAGTTAGCGTTAACTCGATCGCAGTGGGTTTAGCTTTGTTCTACGCAGGCAAGATCCTTCCTCTTCTTCTAACAGATGGTCTGTCTTAGTCTCTAGAGAAACAAAGGCAGTGAGTTAGTGGAAAGGGAGGGGGCGGTTGTGGGGAAGGGAGAGGAACGAGGAGAAACAGAGACAGAAGTGGAGAGATGCCTTTGTAACAAGAAAATGGGGGGCGTGATTGTAGAAGTAGGCAGACCCAAGTCCCGGCCGATTCCAAACCTCTGGGTCAGATGTTAAGGTACAGGCTTCCCCTGACTCTTGCAGCTGCGGGGCCTGATATGTCCAAGAACAGAAGGAGGACCACAGGCTCAGGGCTGCAGAGTTGAATGAAACCCAAGGTCAGCAGGCTATCCGCTCAAGTCTGAAGAGTCGGAGTTTAATGTGCCTGAGGCAGGATGCAGGCCCGGTTCAAAAGAAAGGCAGGCTTTGCACAGTGGAAATCAGGGCGCACCCCCTGAGGAATTTTCCTTTTCATTGTAACGAGGCTGTGACCCGAATAAGGATGTGGCCTCCCCCTCTCATCTTAGAGCTGCGGGTTCTGAGGGCACGGGAAGTGTCCCATCCAGTAGCTCGTATCTTTTCTGTTCCTCATCCACGCTCCTCTCTAGAAGCAAGCACCTTAGAAGCAGAGGCTTCTCTAGTTTGTCTGCCTCCGCCGTCTCCAAACTCGAGACAGTCAAACTCACTGCTATTGAGCGGATGCCGACTTATCGTCATCCTCCCCGGGGGCAGGGTAGGCCTGCCCCAATGGGTTCTTGAGACTGTCGCTCTTCTCGAGAGTACACAGCTCTGGTCTTCCAAAGAGTGGACTGGTGGTTTCAAACTGTTGACTTTTCAGATCAATGTGCAACCACCATGCCACCGGGGTTCCCTGCGTCCCTGGGATTAAAAAAAAAAAACAACCCTCTCTGTTGAATGAGTAACTGACGAATCCACTTTCTGTAACAGAAAGCTGGGTTTAGTGCTAGCAAGGGAGTTCTTGCTTTCTTTGAATCTCTGCGGTCGGAGTGGTGCCAACGATGACAGGTACTCGCTTGGCTGCTAACCAAAGGGGTGGCAGTTCAAATAGACCCAGAGGTGCCTCCCAAGAAAGGCATGGTGATCGCCTTCCCAACGAGACCCCAGGGGAGCACAGCGCTGCTCTGACACACCGGGGACTGCCCGAGTCAGTTTCAACCCGACCGCCACCTGGTCTGGCTTTTTGGTTGAATCCATTTGAGCAAAGAGAAGGAACAGACTTTCTTGACCAAGGAGCTAAAGAAGGTAAGAGGCACCGCTGGAGGGTTAGGGGTAAGGGCAAGGGGGTGGGGGCAAGGAGAGGTCTCTTTCCCAAGTGAAGGGAAGAACCATGAGTAAAAGCAGAATGAGCTCCACCCCTGTGACTGCAGCCATGCAAGTGGCATTTGCAGGAGGTGTGTCCCACCACTGTGGGCACGAAGGAGCCCCTCTGTGAGGATGAGGTTTTCTCCCATTGGCAAAAGAATGGGCAGATGGAGAAGAGGAAGTGGCTTCTGGAGCTCCAGGGGGATGGGGGGTGTGGGGTGGGGTGGGAGTGTGTGTGTTGTGTCTGCTTCCATGCGTAAGGACCCCTGGAGGCATCCTGGTCCAGTGGGTGAGGACACTGCCTGGTAAAGGCGGGCTTGTCCCGCTCCTTGGTCACACTGGGGAAGCCAAGGGCTGAGTGACCCACGTGAGACTCCTTAGTCTGGCGCGTGGCAGAGATGCCACAAGTGTGGGCTGACGGTGTTGCTTGTGAGGGCGTAGAAGGTTAGAGGTGATTGGCTGTGTGTGGCCCCGGCAGAGCCCTGCGATGGCCAGGATGTGGTGTGTCTTGTTTTTTTCAGTGCTGCTGCACCAGATCCCACCAGTGGGTGGCTTGACCGGACAGAAATGTGCTTTCCCACGGTTTAGGAATTCGACTCCTTCTCAGCTGCTTTCCCAGGCTCCCTGGCGATCAGGTTGTGGTCTTTCCCCTTGTTTGCGCTATTATTATTATTGTTAATCATTATATTACAAATCTTCTAACAGCCCATCATTTCATTGGATTAAGCACCCTTGGATACAGGCCGCCATCAACACGCCCAGAACATTTCTTTCTGTTTGAGCTCCTCTTTCTTTCCTTTTTACTTGTTTGTTCTTGCTGGTTTCATCTGCTCCTTTATAGCTCATCAGAGATCGACTGGGGAAATCTAAGACTGGTTAGCATAGCAAAGAGAAGCCGTGCCCCGACGGGATTCTAACTGCAGAATGAACTCACAGGACAGGACAGAGCCATCTTTCAGAGAGCAGACTGCCACGCTTTCTCCCGAGGATCGAGGATGGGCGGATGGCTCCCGACCACTAGCCTTCTGGTGAGAAGCGGAGCCCTCTGGTTAGCCACTGAGCCCCCAAGTGCTTCGACACCATAAATAAAGGGGTTAGGATTTACCACCTGTCTTGGGGAGGGGGTGCAGTACAATCCATAACGAGGGGCTCCGGGGAGCCACGGTTAGGTCAGGGTACAGATTGTTTGCAGGGCGTCAACTCTCCGGAGACACTGGCCACCCCCATCTCCTGAGCTGGTGATGAATCCTCTCTTGCTGGGCTGAGTAAATGGCTGTGTCAGGGCCTCCTGGAGGGGGTGGAGGATGCAGGTATTCTCCATAGAGAATGGAGGTCTTCCTACTCCCACCAGGGCAGTGATGCCACACAAAAAAAAAAAAAGAAAGAAAGAAAGAAAGAAAAGAGAATGGAGGTCATGCGCTTAGCACTGCCCCTCCCTATTGCCTCCATTGAAGACTCTGCCGACCCCATTTGGAGATCAGCCGGTCACCGAGGCCCAGAGTGGTTAGAGTCCAGCCACCAGGCTGCTAACAAGCCTTTGTTTTTTGCTGCCACTTCCTTCAGGGATTGTGGCAAGTATCTTCCGTTTTTAACAGATACTACGTAAACTCCAGCTCGTGCCCCGGAACACAAACCTGCACTCCATGCCTCCCGGGGCTGCGACCAGGGGTCCCTATAAATAAAGAAAGGCCATTTGGGTTGTGGACTTGCAGAGACAAGAACAAAACCAAACCTCACAGCTTTCCAGTGGAGTCTGACTCACAGTCTACATAGGACAGGGTAGAACTGCCTCTGTGTGCTTCCGAGAGCCTAACTCTTTCTGGAAGCAGGAAGCCCCATCTTTATGCCTGGGAGCAGCTGGCGGGTCTTAACAGCCCGACACATACCCAATATGCTACTGGGCTCCTACTTGACGTTAGGCTGAGACCTGAGGTTCTATTGGGAGCAAACTGTGATCCCATCAAAGAAGGGGCTTCTGGGTCCCACACTCTGGGCAAGGCTAGCCCCCTAGAGAGGCTCTTGCCACCCCTTCAGGACTAAGTGGCGTCCCCTGGGTACAGATCGAAATGGGTGACAGTCGGAGGGAGATCACCCCAAAATGCCTATAAAGTTTGTGTGTAGCGTTTCAGCAGAACCTTATTATTCTTTCAATAAAAATATCCCTGTAGTTAGCTATGACACCAAAAACATCTTTGTAAGCCCAGCTTATGTGTCTCAATATACGGGGGTTTTGAACCCGTTCAAAACAATTCCGTCATGGCCAATGGAGCATAAGGGTCGCATAGCAACCCAAACACTTGCAGAGCAGGAGCCAGGCAGCGGAGCCTCGCACAGACGTGAGGAGCAGCCTCACACAAAGCAGGGCAGTTGGTTGCCATCGTTCAGCTGAGCAACCCCCCCCTGGCTGTTTTCACCCCAACCTCCTGCCACAGAGCTAATTCTTACTCCAAGTGACTCCTCTGTAGGACAGAGGAGAGCCACCCACATAGCTTCCAAGGCTGTAACCTTTATTATGGAAGCAGACTGCCACATCTTTCCCCATGGAGTGACTGGTGGCTTCGAACTGCAACCCATGGCCCGAGAGGCCCTTGCCCGTCTCCGACTCTGGTCAAAACCCCACATGCAAGCAATCCTGTTGTGATGAGATGCATACGCTCTGTCTACCCTGACGGAACCATTCTGAACCCTTGCACAGCCCTGAAACGTACCCACAAGGAAAACGACCTGAATCTATTTGTTGGACCTTCTCTTGTGCTCCTGCCATAGTTGATCACATGACTGTCTGATTCATGTGGCCAATAACAATCCATTTCCACTCACTGCTGCCTAGGGTATCAATCAGCTCATCTGTGACCACTTCCAGTTTCCTCACCTGGATTCATACTTGCGTCGTGCCTCCATTCATGTCATGAAGGTCGACTCTGCTTTGAGGAGGCAGCTCTTCTGCAGTCGTATTTTTTGGGTATTTCCAACCAAAGGAGTTCCTCTTCTACCACGGGATCAGACAATGTTCTGCTGCTATTCATAAGCTTTTCACCATCCAAGTTTCTCAGAAGTAGAGCAACAGACCCTTCTGCATAACCCCTTTGAGTCTGGCAGCTTCGCTGAACCGTCCCCACTCTAGGTTAGTGACCCTGCTGGAATGTGAAATGCCAGTAGCAGAGCTTGCTTCCAGTATCACAGCAACATGCAAACCACCATAGGGTGACAAGCCAAAAGAGAGGTTGTGTCACAAATTACTAACAACTGATGCGTGATGTTGCAAAGCATGGACATTCTAGACCACTGCCCTGTGCTCACGTAGAAGCTAAACACGGGCCAAGAGGTAGTGGGCATTCTGTATCTTCAAAACCAGGAAAACTGTATCGGGATTGTATTCTTTCACCACATCACCACATTTATTTGATCTGTGTACAAAACAAATCATCTAAGAGGTTGGGCTACCCGCAGAAGAATGCAATATCAGGAATGGAAAATGGCTCGTCAACAACCTGCAATGGGCAGAAGACACGACCTTGCTTGCCGAAATGACGACTGGTGAAAATCAAATGAGGCGGGGAGTGCACCTCGATGTACAAAACCCAAACGAACCCCAAAGCATCCTGTTGGGACTAGTACTAAGCAACAACATGATAAATGGTGAAAATATTGAAGTTGTCAAGGATTTCTTTTTTCCTTGGATTAATGCCCATAGAATCAGAAATCAGGAAATGAAACAGCATTGCACTAGGCAGATCTGCTACAGTAGAACTATTCGATACGTAAAGGAGCCAAGTCTCTCCGAGCACTAAATTGCGCCTGACCCCAACCTGCTATTTCCCACGGTCTTCCAGGCCCGTGAAAGCTGGGGACTGAGGGACGAAGGGCCAAGAGGCACCGACGCCTGTGAATGATGGTGCATGGTGCAGGGGAGGAATATTGCAGCGCCATGGAGGGCCAGGAGAAGGAGCAAATCTGCCAAGGCGGAATGCTACTCCGAGGCAAGGATGGCTGAGACCTGGCTCGCACACTGCTGGCAGATTTTCAGGAGGAACCAGTCCCTGGAAGCTCGGTGAGGGAGTCCGAGAAAAGGGGGAGGACTGGCCGCGAAGCAGGCTGCCCCCGCGGGTGCGATCTGAGACATCCTCCGCTTAGGAAATGTATGCGTGCGTTGGATCGCAAAGCACTCTCCGATTAAGGCCGGCCGTACACGTTACAGTAAGGTCGGCGGCGGAGGAGCTCCGTGGGGAAGGGTGCGGTGGGGAGTGGACACCCGTCCTAATGACGTCACTGCCTACCAGCGGCCCCGGTCGGGGTCCTCCTGCTGGCTGCAACAGGTCCCTGGCCCCGAGCGCCGGGCGGGGCGGGCGTCCAGCTGCCGGCGGCGGCCGCCAGGGGGCAGCCGGGGAGCGCGCGCGGCGGGCTGGGCCGAGCCCCCAGGTAAGTCTGCCTCGAGTGGGGCCGCCCCCCCTTCGGCCGCCAAGTGGCTGAGGGCCCACAAGGGTTCTTGGCTCCGCGGGGGGACCGGCGGTGGGCGCCGCGGGCGGCGCAGGGGAGCCGGAGCTCGGGGCGCCCGCCGTGAGGACGAGCCCTGGGGCTGGCGGGGCGCGGGCCGGGCCTGGCGCCGAAGTGCCCTCGCGGCCGCGCGCGCGCGCCCCTGGCTGCGCCGGAGCCCCGGGCCCGACCCCACCCGGCCGCGGCGGCGTCCCTGGGGGTGGAGGGGCGCCCCGGGGAGTCTGCTCCTGCCCCGGGCCTGCAGCCCGGGTGGGGGTCCCCTGGAACCCGGCCGCCACCTCCGGCTCGGGGGCCGCGGTGGCGAGGCGGGAGCCGGGTGGGGGTGGGGTGGAGGCGGGCGCGCGCGCGGGCTGCAGGCGGCGCCGGGGCGCGCGCGCTCGGCCGGCCAGTCAACAAGTGCCGCGCGCTCGGCGGCGGTGGGGGGGCGCGCGGACGGGCACGGGGAGCGGGCGCAGCGCCCTCTGCCGGCCGTCCGCTCTTGGCGAGAGGGGGGACCCCTTACCCCCGCGCCTGGGGTGGGTACTGGGTGTGCTTCGGACCCGGGCCCTTTAGACGTTAACTGGGTGAGGCGATCAGGAGTGGTGTCCGGGGGGTGGGGGCGGGGTGAGTGCAGGGCGGAGACGTTTCTGACGGCCCCTCCTGGACCCCCATGCTCAGTCCCAGGTTGTTTCCCACCCCCCCTCTGGGTGAGCCCCTTGGTTTTTGCCAGGTAGAAGGCTTGGGGCAAGTCCTCCCATCGATCCAGGATGCCTCACTTGCCTTCAGGATGAAATGCCCTGCCATGACAGGGTGCCCTGGACACCTGCGCAGTTGACGCTGAAGCCTCCTGGGGCAGCCCAGAAATTTGGGCTTCTACCCCCAGGCTAGCTGGGGGGGTGGGGGCAGAGGCAGCGGCGCGGAGGGGGGGTGGGGCGGGGGAGGGGGAAGCTGAACGACCTGATGCTCCACCTGGGTGGCCTGTCACACACCCCAAGGTTGCCCTGGGGAGAGACAGGAGATTGAAGGTGGAACCCCATCCTCTGAGATCAGTGAGGTGACACAAGGATGAGCCCAGCCCCTCACCCCTCTGCTGCTGGGCTTTGGAAGAAGCCCCTGGCTGGAGTTCTCACTTTGGCCCTGCCTGAGGACTTCGAAAGTCCGGGGCTCCGGGCCAAGGACCCTACTAAAGGAATTGGCACGAGCCTAGACTGCATAGGCTCTTCACCCTCCCAGGCCAGATGTTGTGCCCTTATGGCTTCCAGGCCCCTCCACGCCTCGCTCTGTGGCACCCACTTGGCTTCCCAGCTCTTGGGGGCAAATGAGAAAAAAGCGAGGATGCATTTGAGCTGGAAGCTCCGTGTCCTTTTCTCTCTCATTGTCACACTCCCAACAAGTGCTTGCACCTGCTGCCTCTCTTCCCCTCCCCGCCTCCCTCCTTAATCCTCGCTGCCTGGCTGCAGCCACCTCTGCACAAACTGCCTTCTTGAGAGTCATCCCGTGTGCCCACGCCGCTCCTCCCCCACCCCCTCCGGCGGCTGCCCTCCTTCTGCCTGGAAACTGAAGTCCTTCCTCTGTGAGGCCTGCTCTCTGACTTCTCCAGCTCTCCTCTCCCGAGAACCCCCACGGGTGCTGCCAACAGCGTGCGTGGCTCAGCTGGTAATGGAAAGGTTGGCAATTCAAGTCCACCCGCAGACACTTCAAAAGAAAGACTTGACAGCCCACTTCCCAAATAAAGCGGCCACAGCTCCACTCAGCACCCACAGGGTCACTGCACGTGGGAGTCAACTTGTCAACAGCTGGTTTGGGTTTGTTTGTTTGTTTCCTTTCTCCTTTCCTGACCTCCCCCTGTCTTTACTAGGTTCTTTGAAGTGTGTGTGTGTGTGTGTGTGTATGTACTCACTTCCCTCCTGACCACTGGCGCTGCCTAGTTCTTGGTCATGTTACACTTCTCTCTGAAGGATCCTGTCATCTCTTTTCCCTTTATTAGCAGTTGTCTCCAGACCCGAGCTCCAAGGCTCCTCACCCGACCCGTCGCCTTCCCTGCCCTCCATCACTGTGCCACCCCCAGACGGACCTTCCCTGGTTCTGCTTTCCCATCTGCTCCCGCCCCACTTGGAACTTTCCTGGACTCTTCGTCTCCTACCACAGGAAGCTCAGCTCCCCTCCCGGATCCTGCGGCCTCTCACTCACCACACCCCTGGCTGCCAGGGCTGGCCCTCTCTGCCTTTGGTACCCAGCTCAGAGGTTGTTTCCCCAGTAAAGTCGTACTTACCTCCCCAGACTGGACGCATAGCCTCTTTGGCAACTCTGCTTGTTGCCCTCACGTCTCCCTCTTTGTCCCCGAGGGCGGGAAGCCTGCTCCCTCTCCTTGGATCCCCAAGACCTGGCACATCTAAGTGTCAAGAAAGAAAAAACCCCACAAAAGTCCCCGAGCTTACGGCGACTCATGGTGAGCGCAGGGGATGTCAGAATAGACTGTGTGTGTCAGAGGGTTTCCAAAGGCTGTGTTCTCAGATGTAGATTGCCGGGCTCCCTTTCGAAGGGTGTCTGGATCCATGTGAACCCCCAACCTTGGGGTTAGCACCAAGCACATCAACCATGCAGGCACTCAGGGTTCCCAATAAAGGAATGGGCCCCTTCTTCCGCAGTGCTTTTCGGCCATCCTTGGGGGACCCAGCTCAAAGCCCGTCTTCTTCTGGGACTGCTCCATTTTCCCGCGCTTCCTTGGCCCGCACTCCTGCTGTGCCGATGGATGGATGGGTTACAGCTCACGCCACACAGTTTAATGCCTTGTTCACAGTCACGAGCCTCTGATGGCATCGTGTGTGAGAGACAGGCTGTTGCGTCACGTGATCAGGGCCGCTGTTATTGGGTGGTTGGAGATGCAGAGTGCTGGTCTTGCCTATCTCCTCTCTTACCTTCCCTGCCCAGACAGGGCAGCTCTAGGACTCCTGGCCCCACTTCTCCCCTGGGAGCCCGACTTCAGAGAGGCCGAGGGACTGACTGGTAGGCAGGCAGAGCTGGGATGGGCACTCCAATCTGTCTGCCTCTCTGGACCGTCTCTTAGTCTTAGTCCCTGAGAGCGCATGCGCCCTGTGCTCATGGCACCAGGCCCAGGTGTGCAGGAAGTACTGGTCGCCTGGGACTCGGAGGGACTCCAGGAAAGGACATGGTGACAGAACCAGCGCTAGTGGTGACTCAAGGAGGCTGCAACATCCGCCCCGGAGGCCTCTGAAGCACTCTGTGCCTCCCGTTGTCCTGAGTCACCCCAGCCCCGAGCCCTGAGGTCATTTCTCTTCCTCCAGGCACTTTTAAGTGCTTTCTGTCCGGTTAACAAAATCCCAGACCCCCCAAGGGCAATGCCTTCCACTAAGTTTCTTGAGGAGCTGTCCTTCCCGCCCACCCCACCCCGCTGCACCCCCTTCCACAGGTCACTGTCATATGAAAATGAGTACCTGCTGTGAAATACAGTTGCCATGGCAACCAGCAGTGCCAGAGGCCCCAGTCTTCTGCTCCTCGGGGTCTCTGCACTGTGTGCTTCCAGGGGCTTTTTCCATCCTTGCTGCCTGCGGAAAAAAGAAACACACACACACACACACACACACACACACACACACACACAATTCCACTCCACTCTCCTTTTACATAAACATTAAAAAAAGACAAAGGTTCTTCAGGAAGCCATGTCTGGGCCGGTCAGCTGTCACACCATTAATAATGACCCGGGAGCAGGGACTCTGGCTTGAGCTGCGTTTTGAGTGACATCCAGCGGCGCCCCCTGGGTAAAAGGACAGGAGCAGGGCGGCTGCCTGCCGCATTCTTGATGTTTGCAGAGGCAGAGGGGCGGAGTGGGCCGGTTGCTGCTCCAGCAAGGGCGCCATTGCTGGCCTGCAGTCGAGGCGGCTCGAGGTGCACGGGGGCGAGGGGTGGGGTGGCAGAGCAGAAGACCTTGGGGTTGTTAAGGACCGTGTGCCTCGGGCAGTTGGCACAGCTGCTGGCATGGATGGAAGGTTACGGTGTGCAGACCCTGCTCCCTTGTTTAATCTTCAGCTGAGTGAGGGCCGACGAAGGTCCTGGGATCATGACCCCGGCCTGCAGGTCAGGAGGCTGCAGCACAGAGAGGTGACATGCGTGCCGAAGGACATACAGAAAGGGGTCGCATAGGGGCCTTGTGTTAAATTGCAGACGGATCCCCAGTTTATCCGGTCTTTCATGTGTTAACTTGCAGATGGGTTTTGGATCTCCACTCCTTCCCCATCCCTTCATATAGATTTGGTGGCTTGACTTGTAACTTCTGGATTTTAAAATATTCGATCTTTAAGGTGTTAAGAGCTCTGACTCCCGGGGCCAGGGACTTGTGACTTAGTGACAGGTAGACTACCGGGAAAACTCAACTGTCATCCCGCCCAATCCGACTATACAACACTACCCATCGAACAGAGGAGGCCTGCCGCTATGAGGTTCCCAAACTGTAAAAGCCTCCTCTCTCTCTCGAGGAGTGACTGGTGGTTTTGAACCGCTGATTTTGAAGGTAGAGAGAGTATGTTTAAAGGTGCAAGGGGGACTGGAAAGAGCAGAGTAGGGGGGCTTCTCCAAGACTTGGGGCTCCAAGCAGTGGTTTTTCATGGAGCTGCTGGTGCTTCTGAACTGCCAACCTTGCAGCCCAGCGCGTGGTCACCACTACCTCACCAAGGCTCCCTGCCGATCCTCCCAAAGAGGCCTTTTCTCCCTGCGCGTGCGTGGGTGCTACGGGGGTGTCTGTCGCCTTGTGCTGTTTGTGGGTGCGTCTGGTCAGACAGGGGAGGTGGTGGCATTAGCTGGTGCCGCAACCCTGCGCAGAGATCTCCACTCTGCACTGGCGCCCAGCTGCCTGCAAACCCCCCGCGTGTCAAGGGCTACGCCAGCCAGTAGCGGCAGCGGTGTTCGCAGGGAGGGCGACGCCGCCTCCTCACGTGAAGGTTCCGTGCGGCTGCTAAAAATACCGGGGCCCCTTATGTAAGAAGTCCGAGGTGTCGTTCGGAGCACCTTATGTAAAAGCACCCCCTGGACAGTGAGTTCATCATCTGCGTGTGGCGCCGGCTGAGGCGTGGCTGGTGGTGGGTCGGCCTGATGAGGCCCGATGGTCGGTGTTCCCCTCGGCCGGACTCACGCAGCTGTGTTCATGGCTAATGCCTCCCGGAACGCGCCTCCATCTTTGGGTCTGGCCCACCCAGGAAGCTGGGTTGATGGGAAGGTGTGCAACGTTTCCTCTCACGGGCTCACCTCTTCTTATTCGTTGGCTGTTATCCATGCATCCTCCGACCCACTGAGAGGCAGTCTTGTGGCCATTTGTCCCGCGCCTGCATGTTGCCAGTGATGAGCGTGGTCCACCTCCTTTGTAGGTGATGGTTTGGTAACAAGGAAGGGTGATGGAACAACACCCAGGGCTCAAAACTAACCTGGTGGTGATGCGTGGGAACCATGTGTGAAGAGTGGAACTGCTGCTTTGACTTTTCATGGCGCTGGTCTTTTCCAAGAAGATCACCAGGCCTTTCTTCAGCGGTGCTGCTGGGATCCTTGGTGCAGGGGACAGAATTTTCGAACTTTTGGTTAGCAAAGGAGGAAAACTTTCCCACCTAGGGATCTTAACTATTATGTGTAAGGTTATATTTTTCCTTGGCAACTCTCTCTCTCTCTCTCTCTCTCTCTCTCTCTATCTCTCTATCTCTATCTCCTGGTTCCAGTAGTTTTCAACCTTCCTCATGCCGCCACCCTTTCTTACAATTCCCTGTGTTATGGTAACCCCTCCAACCCTGAAATGATTTTCATTGCTACCTCACTAATTTTACTCCTGTTCTGAATCAGGCAATCCCTGTGAAATGGTCATTAGACCCCCAAAGGGGTTGTGACCCACAGGTTGAGAACCACTGTATTAACACATAATTTTATGGAGGTATAAGAAAGACCACCAGCTTCTTGTGTTTTGTGTACAGTTCTGCTTGAAATGCTTGAAGTGATAACACCTGCATAAAGAATTTTTTTTGGGGGGGGCATCACTGCTCTCCGGTGGTGGGAGTAGGAGGCCCAGCCCCACTGCTGGAATTGAACCTCTGTCCCAGTGGGCCGCAGTCCCACGCACAACCACTGCGCCACCAGGGCTCAGCCCTGCATAAGGAATTTAATGTTGAAAAAGTTGTTAAACTGATGACTGCCCAACATTGTGAAGGCTTCTGGGTTGTCCACTTTGAAACGGTTACCTTCATGTTTGTTTTGTGGACTTCATCTCAATAATAACAATAACAGTAATAATGAAGGTCAGCTAGTCTAGCCTTCCTGATACAAAAGATCTTCCCTCCATCTGCGCTTGCAGACAGGCTGTGGCAAGGGATGCCTGGACTGCTGTTCTATGGAGCCCTTCCACGGGATGAAGTGCCACGGTGACTGGGAGAGTGAGCTCCAACAGTGCTTGTGAGGATGCCCAGGACGGGGCCGTGTTTCTTTCTGCTCCACGCAGGGTCGCCGTGACTCAGAACGGACTCAGTGGTGCCTAACAGCTGCATGCCAGTGGAGTTTGGCCTGCACCTAACAATAGCACACAGGTGGAGCTGCGCCCGGCATCTGCCTCCTTTCCTTTTCAGCCTGAGAGTGTGTCTCTGTGGAGCTTTCATAGATAAGCCTTCCCTTACTCAGGGGGTAAGGTTTATACTGGCCCAAGGCCCCTATGGAAGTGCAGGTAGCACAGTGAGTTAAGTCCTGGACGGGCAGTAGAAAGATTGGCTGTTCAATCCCCCTCGTCACTCTGCAGGAAAAAGATGAGGCAGTTGGGATCTACCCATAACCCCCCACCAAGGGGACAGACACTGGGGGAGAGGGCAAGGGGAGACACCGAGCAGTGTAAGGGATGACAAAACAAGAATTGATGGAGTATTGAGAGTCGGTGGGGGAGTGGGGAGCAAGGATGGAGGGGAAGGGATGGGAGGCTGAGGTCAGAGGCTCGGATGGAAAGGGGGAGGTTCAGAGAGCGATGACAGCTGCAGGCATGTGAAGAAGCGTGACACAATAGATGTATTTATGTATTATGAGAAACGATGTATGAGCCCCCAATAAAATGATTAAGCATGAAAAAAAAGAAGAAGAAGATGAGGCAGTCTTCCCCACAAAGATTTACAGCTTTGAAAGCAGTGTAGACCCTCAGTCACACCGGGTTGCTATTAATTGACATAAATTAATGTCGGTAGTGTGTTTTAGGTCCCCATGTGCCCTCCTTTTGGGAGAAAAGTCTGTCCCTCTTGTATCTTATACATCATGAACTAGGGTGTGCTCCCCAAAAAAACCAAATCCTAAAACGGAAAAAAAGCTCGGCTGGGCAGAGCTTTTGTAGTACACATTTTTCCTGCTAGGCAAGTATCCAGCATCTCTAAGTTAGTGCACCCAGTGGCATCACCTGGAAAGGTTCTTTCTGATCACAGTGAATTTTTTCATAAAAGCAGTTTTGCTTGAATCTTTTTTTTTTTTTTTTGTGATGACCAATGTAAGAGAACAGCGTGCAGCTGTGAAATGTTGTTTTCTGCTCAGGAAACCTGCTGCAGAAACTGTTGTGATGTTGAACAGAGCTTACAAGGACAGCATTGTGAAAAAAAACTCAAATGTCTGAGTGGTTTTCTTGTTTCAAAAAAGGTGAAATGTAGATGGATGACAGAGCTCGTCCTGGATGCCTGTCAACTTTCTGAACAGATGAAAATGTCAACAAAATCCATCCTTTGTGCTCGAAGACCTAGAACAGACCATTGAGGAGGTGGGGGAGTTATCTGGACCATCTTGGAGCTCGGGTCAGCGAATTTTAATGGAAGATTTGGGAATGAGAAGGGTTGCTGTGAAATTTGTGCCCTGGGTTCTGACGG
>PVJH01029777.1:0-25482 GCA_004026705.1 Nesogale talazaci | reverse complement strand
GACATCTAGACAGATGCAGCGCAGCAGTTACTCGTGGGCTGCGATCTGCAAGGTCAGCAGTTTGAAACCACCAGCCGTTCCACAGGAGAAAGGCAAGCCTTTCCATTCCTGTACACAGCTAGTTTTAGAAACTCATTGGGGGGTGGCAGTGCCACTCTGCCCTGCCCTATCGGCACGGACTCTCGGGCAGGGAGTCGAAGTCTTTTTTGAGGACCTCTAGACACGTATGTAGCTGTCGTGGAGGTGAGCCGTCCGGTGGATTCCAGCTCATCTCAGTGACGCTGCCCTGAAGGGTGTCTATCTTGACGGGAGCACAGCTCCAGGTCTTGACTGCCCCTGGAGGGTGGAGGGCAGTAGCCAGGCTGCAGTGAGCTCTGTCCTCACGGCAGCCAGAACCGCTCCATTGAAGTTCCAAGTCGGTACATCTTTACAGAAGCGACCGCCTCATCTTTCTCCCTCAGAGCGGTCCATGGATTTGAACTGGCTGACCTGAGGTGAGCAGCCCAGCGCTTAAGCTGCCGGGCCATGGAGACTCCTGAGATACAATTAGGACAGAGGAAGCAAGTTTTTCGACACACATTCCACTAACATGTAGCCAGCACTGACTGCGTCACAGGTACTCTTCCAGGAGGTGAGGAGAGTCCCAAGCAAAGGTTGGGTCGCCTGACTGACATGGTCATTTCCCCTGGGCCTACTTAACTGTACAGAGTTAAATCCAAGGAGGTCACAGTGGTGTCAAAGGTTGGTGCTCAAGGCTAGTGGTGTGAACCGCAAAGAAAGGCCCAGAGACCTTTTTCTATCAAGATTACAATCCCCCAAAGAAAAACCATCCTGAGGTGCATTTTTTCCCTGTAGCACATGGGGCTGCCACAAGTCTGAAGAAAGTTGAGGGCAGTGGGCTTGACTTTGGTTTTGAACTGTCCTTCCAAAAGCAGGATTCTCAGAAGTCCTGAGATTCCTCTTGCTGTTTTGTAGACTTTTCACCTCAGAAACCCTCAATTCTCCATCGACAAAAGCAAATGCAACAATCCCCCACCCCCAAACCTTCTGATTTCTGATTTCAATCAATTTGGCATCCCAAAGCTGTCACCTCTTCTCTCAGCCTTCAACCACAAGTCACTAAGGAGCCAGCAAGTTCTAGCTGTGCCCCACCCGCCAGGTATCCACTCCCTCTCAAATCTCCAGCCCCTCTGCCACCTACCCCAGGGACTGTCTCAAAACACAGTCATCGTTTTACAGCTAGACTCAAAACTTCTGACATCTCCCCTGCTGCCTGTGAGCTCAAGTCCAAATGCATTCAAGGCCCGTCTAGATCAGGTTTCGATTCAATCACCTAGTTACCACAGTGCCCACCCCTGCACACATTTCCCAAGGGAGGCTCACCAAACTCACCACAGGCATACACTTCTGTACACGCATGGCTTCCTCTGGCAAGAATCTTCGAGCCCACTGGCATCCTTCAAGGTCCTAGACCCTCAACGAATACAAAGGCTGCTGTTGTTTCATTTCTACCAAATTTCTTTCTCAAATGGGCTTACGGCAGCTTACCAACTAAACGCGCACTGCAACTCGATTGTCTCTGTAAGAAGCGGAGCACGAGCCATCTCACTTCCGAGGGCTGCTATTCATCTCCCCAGAGGCAGGCCCCAAGACTGCCCATGTTCTCTGCTCTGGGCGCTCGCCGCCAGTTCTGCATGACTATCCATTTTCCTTCTTTTGTGAAATGCGTTCGCCCCCCTCACTGGACATTCCTAAAGGCAGGCATAATTTCTGACTCATCTGTCTCCCCAGCATGTAGCATATGACTCAGCACACGACTGGTGTTCGGCAGACATTTGTTCAATGAATGGCATCGTGGGCAAGGATGGCCTAATGTTATGACAAACATTGTCCTCCCGAAAAGTGAAATGGCTAAGAAAATGACGGAATGAAGATTCGACTCTCAGACTGTCCACTGCTCTTCCTACTCTGCAGGCCATCCCCCACCTTCATCTCCACTGTGTGTGCAAACACCCCGACTCCTCCCGGTTGGAAGAAGCGTCGTCTCCAAGGAGGCGCCCTGGTCGTGGAGTGGCTCCTGGGCTGGGCTGCGATCTTCCAGGGCAGCAGTCTGAAACCACCAGCCCCTCTGTGGGGGAGAGATGAGGCTTTCTACTCCTGTAAAGCGTTCGTTTTGGAAACCCACAGGGGCAGTTCTGCCCTGTCCTACAGGGCCCCCATGAGTCAGAACCCCCCCTCTCCCCACTCCTTTCCCTGTAGGTGGGGCCCCACCGTCTTCCTCGCCTTTCCCTTCCTTCTTTAGTATACAAAGCCTTCCAGCCCTTTCCCTTCCAAACACAAGCCCCAACTTTCCTCAGACTCACTCATGTCTTCCCTACCTCCCTGCACTGTGTTCCAAACATGCGCCTCAGGGAAGAAACACTGGCCCTTGAGGACAGGGCAGAACTCCTCCTGCGGGTTCCCAAGACTGTAACTCTTGGCCGGAGTGAAGAGCCCCAACTGACTGCCCCCAGTTTCATGAGATAGGAGGAGAATCCAGCTCCACGCCAAGCCAAGACTGATTCCTCTGAGGCCACCGGCAGGCACGCCTCCATCCTTCCAACTAGTGACCTTACTGGTTAGGCCTTTGTATGTTTAGCAAGTTAAAGACCCCAGGGGTGGGTGAACCCCTCAGTTTCCTCAAACACATGAAAATAATCCTAAGTATCATCTTTCTAGGAAGCGTGGCTCCAAGGTTAAGCACTCGATTGCAAACCCAAAGGCGGAAGTTTGACCCCACCCACAGCTCCATGGGAGAAAAGACTGACCATCTATCTGCTCCCAGGAAGATGGTCCAGCCGTTGTTGGAGTAGCCATGTAGCAACCCTATGCCCCGTGCGGGTCTTCTGAATGGCTGCTGCTGTTGGAGGTCATGCAGACTACAGCCTAGGAAACCTGGGGGTTCTAATAGCACGCAAGGCCCCATAGGGGTTGAGATCTTAGTTATCTAAGGCTGTTTCTAATAGCACAAGTGCATGGCTTAGAACAGAAATTAGTTTTCTCACAGATCAGAAGGCTAGAAACCTGATGTCAGAGCAATAGCTTTTTTTTTTGGGGGGGGGGGTGCATCACTGCCACTGGTGGTCGTGGGCGCTACCCAGCGGCGCTCCTGAGATCCGCTGCTGGATTTGAACCACCAAGCCCACGGGCTGCAGTCCTGCACTCAACCACTTACGCCACCGGGGCTCAGCCAGAGTAATAGCTTTATGGGAAAGCTTTGTCTGCTCTGAGGGAAGGTCCTTGTCTCCTTTCAACATCTTTGAAGACCACCTAAGAACTCCATGTGACAGACCATTAACCTTACTACGGATCAAGGAGGTTCTCGATGCTGGGACTCCGGATCCAAAGGATCTTCTTCCTTGGTGGCATCAGGACCCTCCCACCCCTGCTCATTTCTCTCTCCTTTTATTTCTTGTAAGATAAAAGGTGTGACTCAGCAAGGATCGTGACTTAAGTAACAAGAGTGAAGAGTGCAACCTAAATTTGTGACGCTATCCCAGCCCGCCCATAGAGAAAAGACGTTCACACAATGGAGGATAAGCACATCCTATCACGACGGAAGGCAACCACACAATGCTGGAAATGATGGTCTCGCCAACCCTTCACATATTAGGGGAGAACTAATTCAATCCATGAAGGCACAGTAACAAAAATCGCCTGGCTCTTAACCTATAGGAGTGCTTTTGGGGAGCCGTGAGAATAGAAGACCGCCATCTTCCCAACAAGGCAAAGCACATGGTCTAACCCCATGACAGAACTGCAGTTCCAAATGTTGCTGGGATGGTGAGCCCTGGTCCCTTCCCTTAGCATTTCTTTTTTTAAATTATTTTATTCGGGGCTCTTACAGTTCTTGGAACATTCCATACATCATTTGTATCAAGCACACTTGTACACATGGTGCCATCTTCATTTTCAAATATTTTCTACTTGAGCCCTTGGTATAAGCTCCTCTTCCCCACCCCCTTTTCAATAAATCATTTTATTGGGGGCTCATACAACTCCCATCATGATCAATACACACTTGTGGCCATCATCACTCTCAGCCTGACAGCTTCTTTCAAGGCTCTGCCTTCCCCCTGCCTCCGCTCTACCCTTCGGCTTTCTGTCGTCGAGGGGATTCTGACTCTTAGCTCCCCTAGCCATCTTCATCACCACACACAAACTATTATATGGGATTAGTAGTGAACATCCCCCCCAGTAACACAACCATCCTTCCTGACATGGATCCTGCATCTAGTTTTAAACACCCCACAATATTTTGGTCACCAAAGTATATCGGTGCTCCTATGACCACTTGAACACTCCAAGAACATATGGAATCATAAATGTTGTTTATCCCAAGGCACGCTGGTGACACTGTTGGGAAAGCCCTGAACTGCTGTCAGGTTGGAGGTTCGAAAACAGCAGGTGCTCTGCAGGGGCAAGACGAGGCTCTCCGTTCCCATTAAGGTGGGTCGCTGCAGAAAGTCGACACACGGTTGCCAGGAGTCAACTCAGCAGCGGGGAATGCTCTCCCCGAAACACTCCGTTTTCTGAGTCAGATGAAAAACCAAAGCCGGCATGATTCTGACTCATAACGATCCAGTTAGACAAGAGTTGAACTGCCCCAGAGATCCCCCAAAGCTGTAAACTTTCCTGTGGTGCCGCTGGTGGGTTCCAACCGCGGATCCCACGAAGCCACCTCCGAGTCAGAACGGAGACCAAATTCTTCACCGATTCCTGCTCCAAAAGGGTATCGTTCATCCGGTTTACAGTTGCTACAGCATAGGTGGCTGTGATGAATTCAATCTCCTTTACACCCATGACCTCCTCTAACTCTCACACTGGTCCCGCCGCAGGGCGGGCGGGCGGCGGACCTCACGCCCCCACCCCCGCCGCCACCCCCCTTACAGAAGCAGCACCCGGTTTGCAATCAAGGCGCTTCCCCAAGGTCAGGCATGCGGGATCCGACTGAGAGCCTTGGGCCGGGCACGTAGGGTCTTCGCGGAGCTGAGTGTGGAAGAGCGCCCCGCACCGAGCCCAGCAGACGGCGGGGGCCCAGGACGCGGAGACGGCAGCGCCGCGGGTCCCGGCAGCGCCTCCCGGAGCGCGCCCGGCGGCCGGGGTCCCTCCCCGCGCGAGCGCCCCGGCCCGCGGCCCGCGCCCCGGGGCTTTGTACGCAGCAGGCCGGGGCCCACTCACCGAGTGCCGTCACCGCGCGCGGCCGCGCCCGCTCGGCCTCCGACCTGCAGCGCCCGGGTGGCGGCGGCTCGGCGCCGCGGCGCGCGGCCCGGCCCGGAAGCCCGCCATGCCGGTCGGCCGATCCCGCACGCCCGGCCCGCGCCCCCGCCCCGCTGCGGCCCGCCCGGCGGCGGGGGGAGCCTCCTACCTGCAGCGGCGGCGCGGCGGCCGCGGCGACGGGGGAGGAGCCGGCGAGGCGCGGGAGCGGGCGGCGGGGCTCCCAGCGCGGGCGGGGCGGCCGCGAGGGCCGCGGGCTCCCGAGCGCCGGGCGGCGGGGGCGCGCCCTCGGCCGGCCAGGCCCCGCGCGCGCGCCGCGGCCACAAAGCCCGGCGCCGCCGCCCCCTCGCGGGCCCCCGGCACCTGCGGCTCGCTCGGCGGCTGCGGGCGGAGGCGGCGCCGCGGAGGGCGGGAGCGCGGCCCCGCGCAGTCCCCGCCCCCCGCCCCCCGCCGCGGGGCCCGCGGGCGCCGCGGGGGCTCAGGGCGGGGCGGCGCCGGGGGGCATGAAGCCGATTCCCGGGTGCCGCAGCCCCCCTCTGCCCCCCCGCGCGTCCCTATCCAGCCCAGGGTCCCCACCTGAGAGGTAGCGGCCCGGGAAAAGCGCGTTTCATTCCCCTGCACAGCCACAAAAAAGATCCGTGGTCACACGGGATTTGAAGACCGCGAGCACAAGTTGGGTCCCTTTGCTTTGGAGGACTCCGGGATACTTGGGACAGAACGTCCCTCTAGGCCGGGCTCATCGCAAGAGTTTTTGTTTTGTTTCGTTTCTTTCTTTTTTAATTTGTAGGATGATTCTCCTAGGCTGTGGGCTTCCCCAAGGCAGGGACTGTGTCCCTGGGAGCCAGCACGGTGCCCGCTGGAGCCCGGAACGCAGCCCCCACTGCCTTAGGCTGGCTTCTTTACAGAGGGTGTAAGTGCCAACTCCTGAATATATTCATAGAGAGAGAGAGAGAGAGAGTTATTTCAAGGAAAAGGCTCACACTGTTGCTGAAGGCTGGCAAGGTTCGAATCCGTGGTGAGCTGGAGGTTTCTCTTGACTCCGGTGGTTGCAGGGACTGAGGAATCCATAAATAGCAGGTCCGTCAACAGGCTCTTGGCTCACAGGGAGCCAGAGGAATCCCCAAATCAGTAGGTCACAGGGCAGGTGACTGGCACTGGGGGGCAGAAGTTGCCTATCCCAGAACAGGCGGGGTCGCAGAACAAGCTGCTTGCTAGCTCAAGACCCAAGAGCTGGAGGTCACATGGGGACATCCATCCGACACAAGACCCATCACAAGAGAGATTGAAGACAGAGCATCCTACTGGATGAGTCACGCCCTCCAGGAAGCTCCTCTTGAGTAAGCATGATGATGAGTAAGAGCATGACTCGTGAAAGGGTGTCACCCCATAGTCATCTGCCTCGCAAGCATGTAAAGGCCGTACAAGACGTAAAATGGAGGATAGTTACATCCAGCACAAAACGGAGCACAATTACCTCAGTCACAAAATCAAGGCCAACCATACAATACTGGGGATCATGGCCTGGGCCAGCTGATAGATCACATTAACCATCACAGACGCTGTGTGCTGGGTGATTGGGAATTGACGTGTGCGTGGATGAACGTACAACAGATCAAGCATCCCTCCGCAAGCACCGTGCAGGACAACTCTTATGCCCCAGATCTGTTAGGAAGACTTCAAGTTCAGGTAAGGGCAGGAAGTGCAGCGGAACATTTTTTGAGCCTATGTTTTGGCTCTCTCAGCTTTCCTTACCCACAACCCTTTCACTCCACCCCCCCCCCCCCCCCCCCCCCCCCCCCCCCCCGTCCCCCTCTCCCCAAGTCCCCCACAACAGAACCCATGCCAGGGCTTCTGACTACAAAGAAACGTGTGAACATTCCTGGGGGCAGATGTCCCAATGAAAAGAAAGACGAGAGACTTAGTAAGAAGCTCAGCTGCTCTTAGTCCATTATTTCAGCAATAACTAATTGGTGTCCAGAAGGCTTTGAGGATTTCTAGAGGCTCAGGAAACAAAGACTATTTCAAGCGCATTGCTATTAGCAAATAGCTCCTTCAGCCAAGACTATACTCCATTTCCACCTCCAGTTATCCTTTGACTACTAGCTTAGAAGTCCAGGAAGATTTCCTCCTTAAATTAGCACAGAACCCAGAGGAAACTCCTGAGGTGTGAAACCAGAAAGTCTATTCAGAATTGAAATTATGTTCATTGGGGAAGCATTGAATGTAATAAACAGGCCTGAATCTGAATCAATCTCCACTTTGCAATTTGCTTAGCTCTCTAAGTAGTAATTTAATAGTCATGGGTCTTAATTTTTGTTTTTGTTTGCAAAGTGGATGGGGTAGTTCTATCATCTGGTGTCAATTTGAGAGGATTATGAGTGAAGGGGCAGTCTGGCCTGGCAATCAAGATTTAACTAATGAGGCCTCCGTGTAGGCATGGCCTTCTCCTGAGAATTCTGGAAACTCCTGTCTTTGCCTCCTTGGAGAAGAGAGTCTCTCTCTCTCTCTCTCTCTCTCTCTCTCTCTCTCTCTCTCTCTCTCTCTCTCTTTCCCTCTCTCTCCCCCTCTCTCTCTCTCTCCACTCCCTTGGAGATTCTCTGCTGACAAGGTCCACTCCCTCCCTGCAAGACATCCCTGAAGAGAAGCTACTTGGACCTACCCTGATACAGCCAGAACTCTGGAGCTGGAGAAGCCATGTGGAAACCCCTGCCAGGGCTGAGATGCTTACAATGTCACTTCCCAACCACTGATCTGTGATCATCCTGCATTCAGCGTCATTGCATGTGTTTCATGAGTCTTGTGGCAGTCATGTGCTTATGTTAATTTCATGATTGAAACGTAGGGGTGGTGTCTAGTCTGTTAATCTGGAGATAGCCATTGAGTAGCCAATGTGGCCTCTGTGTGGGCATGGCTTTCTCCTGAGACTTCTGGGAAATCTCGCGATATTTCCCTCATGATGATGAGAAGCTATCTTCCCCAGTTGTGGGAGTTAGTCTCAGAGATGATGAATCACGGACAAGACAAGTTGGCAGCGTCTGAGAAGCCAGAGAAGCCACATGGTTTTGCCCTGATGGAGCGAGACCTCTGAAGCCAGAGAAGCCATGTGGAGACCCCTGCCAGGACTGAGTTGCTTGTACCACCACTGGATGCTGTTGAGGGACCCTGAGCCCTGGAAATGAGGAGCCATGAAATGCCAGCGCCGGGACTCTGCACCCACTGGCCTGTGACTTAGAGAGTCGGAAGGAGATTTTATAGACTGGTATCAGGCATATGGATTAATATCGGATTATGACTTTGAACTGGACTGGGTTGGGATGCTTTCTCTATGTCCCACTCCTCTTGTATATAAACCGTACCCTTATATCCATATGCGTGTCTATGAAATTTATTCCTCTAGTTTACCCAGACTAACACAAGTCTGAAGAGGACTTCATACCTATGGGCTAATATCAGACTATGGGCTTGAACTGAACTGGGTTGGGATACTTTCTTAATGCACAATTAACTTTTATATAAAACTTTCTCTTGTGCTCATCTGAGTGTCCATGGATTTGTTTCTCTAGGTTACCCGGACTAATACAGTGGGGATCATGATAACCTACCAGCAGGATACATTGATGCTTCTAGACCTTAATCCAGCAAACAATTTAAAACATAAAGCGAGGGCTGAGCCCCGGTGGTGTAGTGGTTGTGCGCGGGACTGCGGCCCACTGGGATGGAGGTTCAATTCCAGCTCCTCTGGAGCAAAGGCTGGACCTCCTACTCCTACCACCTGAGGGCAGTGATGCCTAAAAAAACTAAAAACATAAAAACATAAAGTGAAACTCATTGGGACTGAGTCCATTCCAATTCCTTGGGCCCCTAGGCATGATATAACAGAACCGCACGCTGTGGGTTTTCACACTGTATCTCTTTATGAGAGAAAGAGAAAGAAAGCCAGTCATTGCACAGCCATCTCACCACGTGGGCTCCGGGATTCGAGTAGACCTAGGATTGAATTGGTTTCCCATGGCTCTTTAGCAGCATTTCCATCTGTAGCTAATACCAATCTTCATATGTTTAGTCAATATTAACAAAGCAATAATAGTAACACCCATTATTGATTGCTTGATAGGACCTCTGGTGGCATGGTAGTTATGGATTTGCTGCTCACTGTAAGGTCTGCACCATCTTAGCTTTCTTTCTTTTTCTTTTTTTTTTAGGCATCACTGCCCTGGTGGTGGGAGTAGGAGGCCCAGCCTTTGCTCCTGTGAGCAGGAATTGAATCTCCATCCCAGTGGACCGCAGTTCCGCACACAACCACTACGCCACCGGGGCTCAGCTCATCTTAGCTTTCGATCTAAAGAAATTTTACTTATGGGGAATAAAGGTTATGCACAAAAAAAAGCCTAAGATCGGGCTGAGCCCCAGTGGCGTAGTGGTTGTGCACGGGACTGCGGCCCCAGCCACTGGGACGGAGGTTCAATTCCAGCAGTGGGGCTGGGCCTCCTACTCCCACCACCAGAGAGCAGTGATGCCCCCCAAAAAACAAACAAACAAACAAACAAAGCCTAAGATCTTCTGGTAAGGAAATGATTAAACTATGGAATAATCAAATGTAGAACACTGTATTTTATGCATTCTGTGATGTCATCAATTACAGACATGAGTTTTATGTCATTCGGAAAGAAAAAATACTCTCAGTTAAACTGTGACACAAAGCCTTCTTAAGATTTATCATTTTTCTTTTATAGTTATTTTGAAATCTAGTCAACACTTAACACATAAATTTTTAAAATTCATGTGATCCTCCTGCACACATCATAAGAAAAACGTACGTGAACTAAATGGACAAAAACCTGCCTGAGTCTTTCCATTCTGAGCCCGACCCTTCTGAATGACTCTTCCATTCAGCAGCATCAATATTCCAGGCTGCTAACATCTATTCTGCAAGTTTTGATACATATCCAGCAAGGAATGACAACTGCATCACCACTGTTGCTTCACCAGCAGCCATTGTAAGGTGCATATCAATTGTTGAGATCGTAAAATGTGAATAAAAATGTGTGCTTTGGAATAATCAAGCCAAGGGCATTATGCAGCAGCTAAAGTAACCTAGGAAATGTCACCTGCTTTCATAGAAAGTTCTAATTCATATTGCTCTGGAGAAAAATAGCACATTGCAACAAATATATTCAGCATGAGCTCATTTATGGAAGAAAAAAAATCTGTTTCTGTGGAAGTCACTGACATTTGACACTCAGAGACATTCATAACTTCTTTTGTTGTGCCATGTTACCCTTCAGGGGTCCTCAAACTTTTTAAACAGGGGGCTAGTTACTCAGACCATTGGAGGATGGGACTATAGTTTAAAAAACAAACAAACAAACTATGAACAAATTCACTGCGGGTCCGAGATGAGTCGGCTGCTAAGCAGGACAGCGGCAGTGGCAAAAACACCCACATGTGGTCCTAGGGTGGCAGTAGTTTGAGGACCCCTGCTAGGCATTTGAAAGGTAGGTTACTCACTTTCAAAGACTAACTAATAGCCACATGACAGCACAATTAGTTGTTGTAGATATTCCTGTATAATTAGTGTGCCCAATATAAGTATATAAACCCACAATTAGCTTTTGTTCTTTCCTGTCTGGTACAAGATGAACACAATTCCTAGAGGGGCAATAATCACCTTGTGATTGTGAGGACAAAAGTCAAATATTGGGTTTGGTGAAACTGAAAGATAAAAAGGACATGGGCTCAGAACCAGAAAGTGACATGGATCACAGGTTTAATTGCCACCAGAAACTGTTGACTTCTTGGTTGAGACTATAAGACATGGCTGGTGCCCATTTCTGAATGCTTGATCAAGGATCTAGATGGATCCTGATCAGATCAAAGTGTGGAACAGAACTTCATATTCACACAGAAACCAGACTTACTGGAATCGTGGCCACAAGGGAAACCCATGAGTCCAATGCCCAGTGATAATCTTTTAAGCTTGAACTGTTACCATCCCATAAAGCCATTATTAAACCAAGCAACTAAACTGATTAAGCCCACTTAATCTTGCTTGTTGTAAGTACAGCGCTCTGATAAAGAATACTCTAGAGCAGAGGTTCTCAACCTTCCTAATACCATGACCCTTTCATATAGTTCCTCATGTTGTGGTGACCTCAACTATAAAATTATTTTCGTTGCTACTTCATAACTATAATTTTGCTACTGTTATGAATGGTAATGTAAATATCTGATATGCAGAATGTATTTTCATTGTTACAAATTGAACATAGACATAATTAAGGCATAGTGATTAATCACCAAACAATATGTAATTATATATTGTGAAATATTTATGTGTTTTCCGATGGTTTAGGCAACTCTTGTGAGAGGGTCATTGGACCCCCAAAGGGATCACAACCTACAGGTTGAGAACCACTGCTCTAGATGCGCTGACAACAGTAAAAGCCGAGATGAGAACTTTGAGGGACAGAGAACCTGAGTGAAAGATCATAACACAATATGGGTAGACTAGAACTCTAACCAAATGTGACGTAAGCAATGTTATTGGACTATTCTTTTTGTTGCAGTTTATAGCACAACTTATATATTTCAAATGGACAAAAAATTATATATTATGTACGGTACCTTAAGATAACTGGGCCTTCTAGTACTTTGAGATCTACAAGACAGAGCCCAAAAAAAAATGTACTAATGTGGAAAATGAGGACTGCTTAAATTGCATGTGGGAAGGGGAGGCCTGTGGTTTTTCTTGGTGATTGCTTGCTGTAACACTGTCCCTGGGAGCACTGAGAGAGTTTCATATTTTCTTTCAACATCACTAGGTGCACTGGAGCACTGGTAGAAAAACTTTGATGCTGTAGAAATTCTGCCATTTTTTTAGCACTGACAGGACTCCTGGGTCCACCACTGCACTAGAACAACTAATGCCATTCATATTAATTTTTGTTACAAATCTTGCAAAGGGGGTGCTTCTGGGTATTGTGATTCACATTCTGTTTTAAGACTGTACATTTGATTTTTGCAAATTGCTCTTGGAGGCCCAATGATCCCTGCCCATCTTGTAAAGCTTGTGTCTTTGCCATGTTCTTGCCTTCAGTTAACTTTGCCATCTCCTATTCCTTTCTGGCCTTCTTCAAGTTCTTCTTGTAGTTGGAAATTAGTGTTAGTTCAGGTAGACTGGAGAGACAAATCCAGGGAGACTCGTGTGTGTAAGAGAGCATTTTAGATAAAAGATCATTATATAGTATGGAAACATTCCAGCCCAGTCCAGGTCAAGTCCATAATCCAATAATAGCCCATATGTCTGATTCTAGTCCATAAATTCCTCTTTAGAATCATGCAGCCGGGCAGAGCCCCGGTGGCGTAGTGGTTGTGCACGGGACTGCAGCCCCCTGGGTTGGAGGTTCAAATCCAGCAGCAAGGCTGGGCCTCCTACTCCCACCACCAGAGGGCCGTCAGTGATGCCCCCAAAACAACAACAACAATAAAAAACAGAATCATGCTGCCATTTGATGATGTGGAATGCAGGAAGATCACAAACCCTTGGGTGGAAAGTCTTGTGGACCCAGTGGCAGAGGAAACAACTTAGCACTGGCGTGGGTCTCCATTTGACTCTCTCAACTCCAGAGTTCTGGCTCCATCAGCATAGTTCCATGTGACTTTCTAGCAGGAAATGAAGCAGGGTGACTGTGTGTGCCACCTCTAGGGAGGAAGACAGGAACTCCCAGGATCCTTGGGAGAAGGCTATGCCCACACAAAGGCCTCATTGACTATGACCTGAATGACAGGCTAGACTCCACCCCCTCTGCTCAAGTTGGTAGGAGATGATGTAGCTCCCGCAGGGACTTTTGCTGACAAGTCCACGGTGGCTGCCATCTTGCATTGCTGTCACTCCTGAACTGTGCTCATCACCATAGTTAGGATCCCAAGTCCAGGTCACTGTGAAGAATTAACAACAGATGAAAGTGGGAACGAAGCCCCATCTTTGGCACCAGAATCACTTATTGCTCACTCCCTGTTGGGTGTCTTCTGAGGGATTACTCCTTCCCCACCGGACCCCACAGGGGCCTGGGCTGGGGGTGGGTGGGGGGTGAGTGGGGAACAAATGCTGCCCATTGTTGCCACCTCCTGGCACCTTCTCTGGGCGGGGACCCTGCTTGTTGTCTGTCAACCTTGCTCCCAAACCCTGTGCCACCCCCTTTTCTTCTTTCCCGATTCCCTAACCAACCTCCCTGACATGTTTGGACCCTACTCAGCTTCTCTCTGCCCACCTGCTACCTCTCATCGTCCTGCCTACACCCCACATCCTTTGTAGTCAGAGTGAAATGGCTTGGACAGAAGGGAAAGACATTATGTGCCTGGTCCACCACCATCCCTCATCTGGCCAGATGCAGCTAGAGCCTTCAAGATATCATTCCAAGTGCCTTGCAGAGGTGCCCAGACCCAGGTGTAGCCCAGTGGGGGTTGGGGGGGGGGGCAGCGCGGCCTGGATGTTGGAGGGCCCAGTTGAGAGTTTCTTTAAAGTTGTTGGGAATGAGGAATGACATGTTGGGCAGTGAGATTAAAGAGGAGTATGTGTTTATGTGTATTATTAAAAGTAGCAGGGGACCTGATGACAACCCAAAGCTATGTGCCTACCTGGATGGTCTTTTGCCTGGGATGCTAATGCATTCTTCTTGTTGGTGTCTTGGGTCCTGGTGATAGGATAAAATCCTAATTGATAGGATAAAATCCTAATTGACACCAACCATAAGTGTGTAGAGATAGATGAAAAACAGCTGGAAAATGCATGCTAATATCAAAAAGGATAACACTGGAGGTGGGACTCTCTTAGGAGGGAATGTTGGGGGACTTTAGCTCTTTACTTCCTGAACTTTGTACATGAAAATATTGATATGCCACCCATGCCACAAAAACAATAACTGAGTATATTTTTATAAAACCGATACCAGAAATTCCCCACAGTCATAGACCAAAAAGGTGATTTCTACTGAAATGAGTTAATATCCAGTCAACAAAGTGGGCTTGATTAATTTATTCTTAGGGAATACAGAGTGCACCAGACACTTCCTTTTCTCACTACACACAAATTATCTTTGACATAATCCACCCTAGATTCACTTGATTCTCAAGAAAGAATTACCGGATTGCATTTGTTATAATGCACTTTTCTTTTTTCAGAATGAGTATATTTTCTGGTCATGAGTGTCCTGTTCTCATCTTCTCTTATCTCTTGTAAGCATTACAGCATCATTAGGGTGATATGTCAAAAGTACACACATGGGGCTGAGCCCCGGTGGCGTAGTGGTTGAGTGTGGGACTATGGCCCACTGGCTTGGCGGTTCAAATCCAGCAGCATCAAGGCTGGGTAGCTCCCACGATCACCAGAGGGCAGTGATGCAAAAAAAACAAAAACAAAACAAAAAAGTACACACACAGACACACAACTACAGTATGACTATATTACCAATGATGGTAAAAATAGCATAGTGTTTAGTTGGGTATTTTCTGTGTTCCAGGCACTGTGTGAGGAACATAGCCTCATTTAATCTTTACAAAGGTCTTGTGAGGTAGTCATTATCATCAATATTATACAAATATTAAGCTTGTGATGAGTTCATAAATTGGCTGGCCCCAGCCACAAAGATACTAAGGGAACAGAATCAGGCTCACTATGCTTGGCTAAAAGAAGGCAAAATCAACAAATACGTGAGGTGGGCAGTAAAAGATAGATGTTTATAAACTCGGGTCAGACCCCGCGAAGGTCTCCTGGGTATCAGCGCTACCTAATGAAACCGAGTGGAGCCAGGGTTGACTCCGATGGTGATCCTCTCCGGATTTTCCCTGTTGCCAAAGTCCCCCGCCCCTCCCCGACTCCTCCCCTCTCCTGCACGCCGCGCCTCCTGCGCAAGCGCACTGTGGCCCGGAACGCACTTAGGGCTTAGATGGCTGTACTGCGGCGCGGGTAGGGCGGGCGCCAGCGGAGCGGGGCGGTGCCAGGGGTGGGCGGGGCCTTTGTGTAGCGGGTGCAAAGTCTAGGGCTTCCGATTTGCGGAAAGCGTGGCGTGGAAATTTCAGGTGGAAGGAGCCTAAAGAAGTTTCAATTGCTTAAGTCTTTCATTCACCTACCCATTAATTCCAGAGATGTATATTAGTGACACTTGTGAACGTACACCCACCTGATGTGAAGACTACCAGTCTACCCCAACTAACACAGTCCCCTCGCAATTTCTGACGACTAGAAGAACTTGAAGAAGGCCAGAAAGGAGCAGGAGATGGCAAAGTTACTGCGGGAAGGGGGAGGGGGGTGGTCACTGTTCATTCCCTGCTCTCTTCCTTTCTTCTGCATTTGGGTGACCTCCTTCTGTCAGATGTTGACCTCCTTCTGTCAGGCAGTCATCTCCACAGAACTCTTTTCTCTGTCGCTCTCTCTCTCTCTCTCTCAATCCCACCCTTCAACCCTTGGGTGATTCGGTAGGCTATCACCGTATTATTTGTAGTGTGATCCTTTTATTAAATGTCTTCATTAAATGGCCCTCTTAAAGTGGGCCATCTGTTTGTTTACTCCAGGGGCCCTGGCTGATAGATGTCCCCGAGGAATTTTTCATGTACATAAAATTTGCTTTTTTGGTATCAGATTTTTTCCTTATGGCCAATAATAAGGGATTATCCAATACTTGCTAGTTATACAATGGAAATGCCATACGTTATTAAATTTATTTTTAGAAAATAGAAACAGATCAAAAGAAATGTTCGATTTGCCTTCAATTTTATAAAGCAATGAAACAAAACAACTGTGAGTGTATATGTAAAAAGACTCAGCAACAAGCTTTCTGAGTGATGGGATTATTCTCTGATTTCTCTGCATTATCTTTGTTTTCTGCAATAAGGCGACATTATCTCATGGTAAGTGTAGAGATATTATTTTAAATAATGTGCAGTTGATCTTTTCATGCAGATTATAGAATTTATTAATAATTAACTTACATATGTTAAATAAGACAAGGACAATATATATTGCCTAGGATATTGCTTGACAGGGAGTACGAATGCAAGATGTTCATACTAATCTGTTACGTATCACTACTTTGCATACTTCTCTGCCTTAGCAAAATGCAGAGATCACAAGCTATCCCATTTTCCATCTCAGAGATATTAATTGTTATATTGTACTTTCAGTAGCATGATGCTCTGAGCTCTTTGAGTTGAATTCTATCATACAAGAAATCTGTGAAATGGGGTCATCCCCAGAGAGATTAAGTGGCTTCCCTGGGGTCATGCACAACTAATTAGTGTCCTCCATTCCCTTTTTCTCTCTGAAGACTTCCTCCAAGATCACTTCCCTCCCCTCTGGGAAATAACTCCCTTTTTTGTATTTGTCATTATGTATTTCTTGGTTAATTTTATAACAGGATTTCAGTAATTAATGTTCTATTTTTCTCATAGTCCATCTCATGTACTATGTTCTCTTCCTCTCTCCTCTCAGTTCTGTGCTTCTAGAATTAGACCTAATCAGGCAACAGGAATCTTAGTGAAGTGATAATCTAAACATACTATAATAAAGTGGGATTCAGTTAATAATGACTGTCCTCAACTTTCCATGCTCACCAATAGTCTCGGTACCTCAGAAACCACACAAATGTGCATCTTCATTTTCCTCCAAACCTTTTTCCTAATGGTAGTAGCCTGCTGTTTACATATTAAATATATGTGTTTACATTTTAAATATATACACATTTAATATACCATACTTTGCATGTTTTACAAGTGAGCACATTTCAATGTGAAGCTAGGTGAATTTTGACAACCATCCGTGCCAAATAACCATCATCCAAATCAAGATAAAAATAATTCCTTCAGCTCAGAAAATTCCTTCATGTCTCCTTCCTGTCATCCTAGAGTTTCACCCACACAACCACTATTTTGATTTCTGTTGGCATAGCTTAAATCCTTATAAATGAATTATATAATGTGTTCTCTTTTCCTGGGCATTGTTCATTCCTAGCGTGTAGTATTCCGTTACATAAGGATGTCAACATTAATCTCTTCTGGTGGTGGACAATCGAATTGTTTCTAGTTTGGAGCTATTACACATGTAACTGCTATAAGCATTCCTGTACAAGTCTTCCTGTAGACCTGGGCACTGCCGTGGAGTCAGTACCAACTCATAGTGTAGGTTTCTGAGCTATAACTGTTTAAGGAGGAGAAACACCAGTCTTTTTCCCCAGGAGGTCCTAGTGGTTTTGAACTGCCGCCGAGGTGGGTCGCAGCCCACATGTCGCCACTGCACCACCAGGGTTTCATAGCACTCATTATTTGGTGACATATGTCGAAGAGTGGATTTGCTCTGTCCTGGGAGAAAAACATGTTTTACTTTATTTATTTATTTATTTGTTTGTTTTTTGTTTTGGGCATCACTGCTCTCCGGCGGTGGGAGTAGGAGGCCCAGCCCCACTGCTGGAATTGAACCTCCGTCCCCAGTGGGCCGCAGTCCCGCGCACAACCACTACGCCCCGGGGTTCAGCTCCATGTTTTACTTTATTTTCTAAAAATACCAAAACCTTTTTTTAAAGTAGTTCTATTATTGTACATTCTATCCTAAAGCCTACACATCCTCACCAATACTTAGAATTTTTTGTCTTTTAAATTTTAGCATCTTTTCATGTGCTTGTTGGCTGTATGTATATCTTGTCTGGTAAAATGGTTTTTCAAGTCCTTTGCTCATTTTTAAAATTGGACTGGGCTTTCTTTGTTGCTGTTGGGTTGTTGGCATGTTTGTATGTTCTGAACATTAGACTTTATTTCTGATATCGTGTCAGCAGTGGTGTAGGGAATTATATCCCAAACTAGGAGAGTCTAGGAAGTTAGGTTATCCATCCTCATTTATCTAAGGTGGTCCTGTAACTCCAATGGTTTAAGACAGGAGTCCTCAAACTTTTTAAACAGGGGCCAGTTCACTGTCCCTCAGACTGTTGGCAGGCCAGACTATAGTTTAAAAAAAAAACAAAAACTATGAACAAATTCACTGTGGGCCCAGGACAGCAGGGCTGGCTAAAACACCCAGTGGGTGGGATTGTAAGAGAACCATCAGAGAGACTGACACAGGTACTTGAGGTAGGAGGCTTCAGTGTATTCGCTGAAACGGTAGGTGAGCTCTGAATTGGGCCCACGAGATGTGCTTAGGCCACCAACTGTGTTTGGTACATCAATCCTCTTAGCCTTCTGCTATGTCTAAGCTGTTGCCCAGTCTATTATGTGCTTGTATCTGTTGCGGTCAATTTGTGCTTAAAAATTCCACTAGAGGGTTGAGCCCTGGTGGCGTAGTGGTTGTGCGCGGGTCTGCGGCCCACTGGGATGGATGTTCAATTCCAGCAGTGGGGCTGGGCCTCCTACTCCCACCACCGGAGGGCAGTGATGCCCCCCCCACAAAAAAAAAAAAACACCACCAAAAATTCCACTAGATTCTTATTCATATATTCAATTCTCTGATGAAATAACCTTTGTAATGTTTTATTGGACACTGGGTATTGTGTTCAAAAATGATAGTGGTTACGATGGTGCCATTTTCTGTAAGAGAGAATATTGAGGCTATTCCTTAATCAAATCAAGACTCGGCCAGTTGTGCCCTTTTGCCAATGTGCTTTATTCCTGTGGTGGAGTTCTTTGAAGTAACAACAAAAGAATGGGCTCCTCCATCGTGGTGGTCTCTGAGCCCCTATTTTTCCCTCCAAGCACTGAGACTTGGCATTTGCTACTGGTTTCACCGTCTCTCAGCCTGCCCCCTGGTGACCAAGGATGGTATCATAAACTGTCCAGTCAATCCTCACATGCCCTTCCTATCGACTGCTTTCAAAACAAAAAGCAAAAGCCACATCCACTGCTAGTGAGTCTTTTTGGACGCCAAGCGACCCTCTGTAGGATTTTCCAGACTGCAAGTCTTCCTGGAAGCAGGCAACTTCACCTTTCTCCTGAGAGGCAGCTAGTGAGTTCGACACAACAATTTTGTACGAGCAGCCCAAGATTGCACCCTTCCGGACTCGTTTTCCCTACCGTGGGAGCACTTCCTAATACATTTGAAAAACAGAGTCAGATGCTCCAGTTACTTTTTATTGGGAGAATTAGTCCACTAGATGCTTCTCTGCCATAGCTAGAAGTGGCTATCTTGACTTTTAAAGATCAGTAAATAATAATACTGCACGCTGTGGTTCAGCTGATATTCGTGAGGTTTCAGAGGCTCATTTCTCAGAGGTGGGGCTCCTAGATCTTCTTTGCAGTCTGTGCTAGGTCTGCAAGTGTTGCTGAAACCTGTTCACTGTGGGTGACCCTGCTGGCATTTGAAATATCCATGACACTTCTAGCCTAACAGCCACACACAAGCCACTGCAATACAACGAAGGGACAGACTTCCTGGTGGTCTCTGTGGTGTTGAGAAGAATGGGAATTCTTCAGCAATTGCTTTCTGTGACTCCCAGGGCGCATCTTGATTGCCCAAGAACACAGGATGAACACAGGTGCTTATGATGAAGAAGTTTATAGAAGATCGAAAGCTGCACACCGGTGAGAAAAGGAGACAAGAAAGTTGTGCAAAGGATTTATTTCCCATCACAGCAAGGTACTGGCCCATTCATTGACGGTAGCAAGGGCTCTGGGTATAATAAATTAGCCAAGGGAGGGGGGTTGGGAGTGGAGAGGGAAAAAAGAGGAGCTGATACCAAGGGCTCAAATAAAAAGCAAATGCATAAAATATGATGATGGCAACATGTGTACAAATATACTTGACTCAGTTTACATATGGATTGTCATAAGACCTCTAAGAGTCCCCAATAAAATGATCTTTAAAGAAAAAAATAGCAGGGAGTCTTACTCATTCTATCCTACAGCCCTAATCTTGACCCTCTTCAGACTACTTTTTGTTCCCCAAAACGTAAGGAACATTTAAAGGAATATGAGCTGAATCCTACAAGGAGGCCTCAAACTGCTTTTCCGATGTGAGTAAATGAAGGGAGCACAGTGGTGTTTGAGAAGGGATAGACATATGGAAACACTGACTTCAGAAATATGTAGACTTGGTAGTGTAGTGGTTGTCTGTTGGGCGGCTAACTGCAAGTCAGCAGTTTGAAACCACCAGCCACTCTGGAGAAAGACAGAGCAACGGGCTTTCTGCTCCATCCAGTAAAAGGTTGCCCTCCTGGAAACTGGCAGGGGCAGTATTGCCCTGTCCTATGGGGTCCCTATGAGTCAGCATGGACACGGTGGGGACAATGAATCTTAAGAGAGAGGGAGGACTTGTCGAAAAACAATAGTTTCACCTTTTATTTTGTTTAATGATGATTTTCTTTCTTTTTGAGGGGGGGGGGGGCATCACTGCTCTCCGGTGGTGGGAGTAGGAGGCCCAGCCCCACTGCTGGAATTGAACCTCCGTCCCAGGGGGCCGCAGTTCCGCGCACAACCACTACGCCACCGGGGCTCAGCCCCAGTGATTTTCATAATTTTGTAGCAATACTTGTTTTACTTGCCCTCAGTGTTCGGCTGTTTCCTAGAGAAACAAAATCAGTGGGGTTCATAAGTGTCTAAGAAGAACTTTATATCAAGCAGGAGTGCAGAGTCTGGTGCCGCGGACTTTATCTTCCTGATCCAGATCTTGAAACCCGCTTTTCATTTGTAAATTGCTGGTTTCTTTGGAGCATTGTCCCCATAAAGTTTCCACAATGCCTCAGTGATCTCACCGTTCTTTCACACAACCTTCACCTTAACGCTGATCTTGCTTTTGTTTTTGTCGAATTCATGTCGCCCCTATTGGGACTCTTCTCAAACTGATCTCTTCTCTCGGAACAGATCTAGTTTGAACACGTTATTACAAGTACTGTGAGTTATTCTGGTGCAAAGATATGTTTTGAAATCTACGCATAGTTCTTTTAGAAGGTGCATTTTCCCTTTCCTTTCTGCCATAAGCTTTTTGATGGACCCTCCTAGTTGTACTTAACCGTGAAATGTCACCTCTCAAAACACCTATTTCCGGAAGAGTGATTAACCACTGGTCCTATCTGTTGTGCCCGGAATTCCTTACCGCTCTGGGACCAAATTCCCTGTGTCTTGTTCCCAGTTGGTGATGGCAGACATACTCAGGCAGGCCTACCCCTGGGAGATATGGAATTCCTCTGACAGGCAATTCTGGCCTCCTGTTGGCCCTGCAGAAACTTTCTTAGAACTTCTCTGCCAGCTAAAATGCCCCTCTCCCAGGGGTCTGACCTGCAATTGTAGTCTGCTGACTGGCTCAGACTTGTCTACCCTGTCTCCACTTTGCCTCCCAGGAATTTTCCTCAACAAATCTTGCACACCTCAGTCCATCTTGACATGTGTTTTTTGGAGGATCCGGACTAAGGCAATCTAGATTGATCTCTTTTGACTTGTCGTTTATTTATGTACCCTATCACGAAAGCACCCTGGTGGGATTATTAAGTAAATTTTGGACTGCTAATCCTAAAGTCTGTGGTTCAAATCCACTTGCCAATCCAAGGAGAACGTGGAGGCTGTCTATTTCCATAAAAATTTATGACATCAGGTCAAATGTGAGTCAGAATTGACACAATTGACGGTGGGTGGGTTTTTTTTGTTTGTTTGTTTTTTGGTATCCATTGCTGTCATTTTATGATATGTTTTGAAATTTGGTTGAGTAGATCTATTTTCTTTTCTTTTCTTTTTTTTGGGGGGGCATCACTGCCCTCAGGTGGTGGGAGTAGGAGGCCCAGCCTTTGCTCCGTGGAGCTGGAATTGAACCTCCATCCCAGTGGGTCGCAGTCCCACGCACAACCACTACGCCACCAGGGCTCAGCCCTGACCCCTTCCTTCTTGAAGGAGATGATCAATAGCTTATTGTATTTATACCCTGTTCTATGCTCTGTTTTTATTTAGCAATAGATCTTGGTGATCTTTCAGAGTTAGTACTTATGGTTATGCCCCATTCTTTTTAATGATGACATAGTACCCTGAGTGCACCTTTACGTGGTTCTTGGTTATATGCTATAACAAACAATGCTACAATTAATCAAAAGAACTTTAGAATCTTCTCATCAGGCACGACTAACATTCTAAAACACCATTGGTACTTTGAAGGGAGTTGCTCTGAAATGTACACATTTTCCTGTTTTTTCCAAACATCCTACAAAAAAAATGCTTTTCTTTCTACCCAGTCAGGCAATCTTTTTAGATGTCATTTGGCCAAGGTTTTGTATGTTCACTTTTAAACTCTAGTCTTGCACTTTTTTTCAGGTTTATTACTAAGAATTTTTTTGTTTCTTTTTATTGCTATTATAAATGGGATTTTTTGGGGGGTGGGGCATCACTGCCTCTGGCGGTCGTGGGCACTACCCAGTGTTGCTCCTGAGAGCCGCCGCTGGATTTGAACTGCCAAACCCGTGGGGCGCAGTCCCACACTCAACCACTTACGCCACCGGGGCTCAGCCCATAAATGGGATTTTTTAAAAGCATGTGTTTTCCTACTCGTTTTATCGATTTTTCAGGAAACTGTCACTGCTCATTGCAGTTCTGGTATCCTGTCACCTTGCTGATTTCTTGATTCCTTGTCATTTTTCAATGGGTTGTTTTCAGTTAAGAACATCTTGTGCAGCGAGAACAGAAGATGTGAGGGTCAGGATAAAAGGAGGAGCCTCAGCTGGGTGAGAAATGGAAAGAAGTTCAAAAAGGTTGGGACTAGCCAGAGTAAGGCAGTGATAACATCTGACTGCCCCCATTGGGGAGAAGAGTCTAATGCTGTAGGAGGGTGGGAGAAGAGTCAGACAGAGAAGTATCAAAGATTTTAAAAATTTATTTTGGATAGAGCAAGATAAGGGTGTAGAGGAGGAGCAGATTGTTATCCTGGGTGTTTAAAGAAGGGATCAATATCACTTAAGGCAGATTGAAAAGTAGCTGACTTTTATTTAACATGACTGTGTTAGTCCAGGTAGACTACAGAAACAAATTCATAGACACGCATGTGTATAAGAAAAAGTTTTATACAAAGAGTAATTGTATATCAAGAAAACATCCCAGCCTGGTCCAGATTAAGTCCATAAATCCAATAATAGCCCATATGTCTGATACAAATGTATGAAGTCATCTTCAGACTCACAAAACGCATGCAATGATGTTGAGTGCAGGACAATCACAGACCAGTGGATGGGAAGTCCCGTAGACCAGTGGCAGTAGAAGCATCTCAGTACTTTCCCTGAACAGATGGTTAGATTACTTTCCCCACCTTCTCCTAAGTTAGGTGTGATCCTGTAACTGTTTAACCAGTGAAATGTGATATGGAAGGCATGTACTACTTGTGCATCTCTCTGTTCACTTACTTAATCTTTTTTATATCTCAGAAGAGATTGCTCAGATACAACCTAACCCTGCCTCCTTAGCCTAACTGCCACTAATCCTGCTTCATTGCACCATCCTGATGAACACAGTTATGAGTTAGATAGCAACATATGAGCTCGTAGATACAGCGTTGTTTTAATAACCCAAGGAGAGTTGAGTAACGGCAGTTGTGGGAACAGGTGAAGAAAAAATGTGGAGATCTGTATTCAACATGCTTAACATACAAGGTGATTGCTTTAGCTCACAAGAGTTATGCCTTAGACATTAAGATAGAGTAAAAATCAAATTATGGACAAAAATCAAACTATTAACAGTCAAAATAAAGCTGGAGAAGCAATATTATAACTTTATAATAATTTATAAGATATTCAACACTTATATCTTGGATATCAAAGTAAAAACTATAATGAGAGATAAAGAAGGCATTATATAATTATGAAAATTTCAGTTGAAAAAGAAACTATGGCTACAATTAATGTCTACACATCAAATGAAATATCTTCAAAAGATATTAATCAAATTCTTATAGAAATGAAGAGACAAATAGACCATAAATCAATCATACTAGAAATCTTCACTACATCACATTCCAGAAAAGATCAATGAACAGAAAAGAAGTCAACAAAGATATAAAAGAACTGTATAGCATAACTAACCAACTTGATTTCTTAGACATATCCAGAGCACTTCACCTAACAAAAGCACAGTATACATTCTTTTTCAATCACACATGGATGTACTCCAGAATAGACCATAGTTTAGACCATAACAAAAGCATCAATAAATCCAAAAACATTGAGACACTACAGATCATATTTTCAGATGATAATTCTATACAGTTAGAAATCAAATCGGAAGGTATCTACTGGGGTACACACACACACACACACACACACACAACCCAAAGCTCTCTTTATGTGTAGACAATAATAGTTCTATACATAGAAAACCCCAAAGAGTCACTTAAAAAATTACTGGTACTATTTGAAAAATTTGGCAATGTAGCAGGATATAAGAACAGCATACATAAATTAGTTTGATTCTTGTATATTAAAGATGACACCAAAAAGAAACTTAAAACAGCAAAACCATTTACAATACCTACCCCAAAGTTAAAATATCTACAAATAAATCTTACTAGAGGAACAAAAGTTTTATACAAAGAAAACTCTAAAGCACTTCTACAGGAAACTAAAAGAACTTCAACAAAGGGAACAATGTCCCATGATTCTGAATAGGAAAACTAAATATATGAAAATGTAATTATAACAAAAACACTTTATAATTTCAATGTCATTCTGATCCAGATCCCCACACAATTCTTCCCAAAAAAATGAAAAATCTAATTTTATATGGAAAGGAATAAAACACAAGAAAATAAAACATTATTGGGCTGAGCCCCGGTGGCGTAGTGGTTGTACGTGGGACTGCGGCCCACTGGGATGGAGGTTCAATTCCAGCAGTGGGGCTGGGCCTCCTACTCCTACCGCAGGAGAGCAGTGATTGCCCCCCCCCCAAAAAAAGAAAGAAAATAAAACATTATTTAAAAAATTTTTTTAAGTAGGAGACATTTCAGGCCCAGTTTTAAAGCCTGCTATTTAGCCACAGTAATCAAAAGAGATTGGTATTAGTACAACATGGTAGACATGACGACCATTGGATTGAGAACTCAGAAATACAACTAAATATGTAAAGACACCTAATCTTTGATAGAACTAAAACACATTAAGTAGAGAGTAGATAGTCTTATCAATAAGTGGTGCTGGGAAAATTAAATCTCCATCTGCAAAAGAATCCTTCAGGACACCTACATCATACTATGTACAAAGCTGAACTCAAGATGGATTAAAGACCTAAATA
>PVJH01029776.1:0-25604 GCA_004026705.1 Nesogale talazaci | reverse complement strand
TCTATACTAGTGTACATGCTATGGGTTAGCCAGATTTGTAAGGTAGAATTGGGATCATGATAGTGGCACTGTGGAAGCATTAGAGGAGAGTTGTATGTTTCATCAGTGCCACACTGCATCTTGACTGCCTCATTTCTTCCATGCAGTCCTTCTGTGAAGGACTACAGATGGGCTTTGGGTCTCCACTCCACACTCCCCCTCATTCACAATGATATGATTTTTTTGTTCTTTGATGCCTGATCCCATCAACACCTCATGACCACACAGGCTGGTGTGCTTCTTCCATATGGGCTTTGTTGTTTTTCAGCTAGATGGACACTTGTTTATCTTCAAGTCTTTAAGTCCCCAGATGCTATATTTTTTGATAATCAGGCATCATCACCTTTCTTCACCACATTTGCTGTGTACCTGCTTTGTCTTCAGTGATCACATTGGGAAAGTGAGCATCATGGAATGCCAGGTTAATAGAACAAAGTGTTCCCTGCATAGAAGAAATACTTGAGTAGAGGCCCAATGTCCATCAGCTACCTTAATACTAAACCTATTAATATACTTACTGTGACAGGCTTATGCTCGTGTGTCATTCTCATGATTGGGAGTCTAGGGATAGAGTCTAGCCTATCAATCTGGAGAATGCCAATAAGGCCTCTGTGTGGGCATGGCTTTCTCCTGAGAATTCTGGGCAGTCTCTCAGTATTTTCCAATTGGAGAAGAGAGACTTGACTCAGTGTCTGAGAGATAAACTGCTGACAAGATGAGGTGACAGCATGCTGATTGATTCTGTTTCCTGGAAAATGGAGGAGCCAGAGGAAAGGTCACAGGGGCTTGTCCTGATGGAGCCAAACCTCTGGGGTTGGAGCGGCCACGTGGAGACTCCTGCCAGTGCTGAGATGCTTGGGAGGCCACGGGGAGACCCCTGCCAGCACTGAAATGCTTCTACTGACAGCAGACACACAAGACTCTGCACCTACTGGCCTGTAATTGTCCTGGTATCACTGCACATGCTTCATAAGTCAGAAGGAGACACTATAGATCGGCATCTGACATATGGGCTAATATCGGATTTGTGACCTTGGACTGGACTGGGTTGGGATGCTTTCTCAATGTTCCATTCCTCAGGTATATAAGCCCTTCCCTTTATGAATTTGTTTCTCTAGTCTACCCAAACTAACACACTTACATAGATCTATTTTCCCATTATCATATGAAAATATATTTGCATACTTACATGCCTATATTTAGATCTCTATAAATGCCTTTTGTCTCCGGGTAAAATTTTGTTTTCTACTGGCCAGAATTTTGTTAAGGAGTTTTATATTGATGTTCATTAGAGATATCGGTCTGTAATTTTCAAATCTTGTGGGATTCTTGCCCACTTTAGCTTTACTAGTCTTTTAGCATGCTCTTCCTCCTTGTTTTAGTGCTAATTTTAATGCATGTGACATATGGTCTTCATCTTCATGGCAAAATTAAGATTATGCATAAAAGTATACTGATCAGTATATTAGCAAGTGTGATACAACAGTTGTAAATAATAAAATCCAAACCCAGATGAGGGAATAGTATAGGGCTTAAATTCTGAACACCCCGTTTACAGAAGGCTGTGGATGACTGAAAGCCCCAAACCCAGTTGTAATTCCCCCATGTGAATTAAGCTTTTGGTGAGTTGCCTCTGACTTTATGGACCCAAGATGGGGAAGGCCTTGCTACCATCCAGTATGCATTGCAGGGTAGTTAGGTCAAAATGTCACACCTTGCCACCATTGATCTCCCTTTTGACCCAATGTATAATTGCTCCAGTTTTCAATATTTTCTGCCTTCTTATTGATTGCAATTTTCCTGTTGCATTGTGCTGTTGTTGGGCTGTTTGTATTCTGTCTTGATTTAGTACGATTTCCTGTATATGAAGCCCAGTTTAGGTAAACCTACAGTGGAAACAACTGGGACAATAGAATGAGAGGGACGTGACAGAGGAGGTCGGCAGGAAATGATGACAATGGGTAAGAACAACAGGTACAAAGAAAAAAGTGGGGATGACACGACCCTGATGAATGTCACTGAACTGCTAAGATGTATGCCATGTGGATTGTATTTAGATAAAATGTTAAAAAATACATGAATTGAAAAAATATCTATCCTGATGAAGCTCAGTGGGATTCTGGTCAGGAACTGGCACTGTGCTGTGATGTGGAGACACACACTGTTCTTACATGCCTGCGGCCCGGAGACTCAGTACCAGACCAGTTCTGCTGCCCTTCGAGGAGGACGTGCCTGGTCCTCCACAAATTGAGGATGACTGCGCCTCAGTTTCTTCATATTCAAAAAATGGCGATTATAGCGCTTCCTTGTTTCTTTGATGGGCCTTTGGTGGTACAAATGACTAACATGCTAGGCTGCTTGCTTAAAGTCTTTCTGGCGTCCACCTGAGGAGCCTCAAGAGAAAAGCCTGATCATGAACTTCTGAAAAATTAGCCACTGAAAACCGTGGGGAGCCTACTTCTACTTAGACACTGATGGGGCTGCCATGGGTCTGGATGGACTCACAGCAGCTGCCTTTCCCTGCATTGCCAGAGCGACTTTCTGTGCCTTCCTTCCTTGCTTAGAGCAGCGGGTCTCAACCTTCCTCATGCCACGACCCTGTCATACAATTCCTCATGTGGTGGTGATCCCCAACCATCAAATTATTTTTGTTGCTACTTCATAGCTGTAATTGTACTACTGTTATGAGTCAGGTAAACCCTGTGAAAAGGTCATTCAAGCCCCAAAGAGGTAGCAACCCACAGGTTGAAAATGGCTGATGTGGAGATATGAGAGGAAAGAATATAGGGAAGAGAGATGGAGAGTGTCTGGATTGCGGGAGGCGTGGAGATAGAGGTTTTCAATAGGATGTCTCGGAAAGGCCTCCTTTAAGGAGGTATTCAAATGAAGAGCTGAAAGAATGGAGGATAAAGGCCTGAGGGACCTGGTGGGATGAATGATCCAGAGCAGACAGACCCGTCTGTCACTGCAGAAAGTTCTGGTGAACACTGATAGAGAGCAGCATTATGAGCACAGCCTTTTAACACTACGTCTGCCATATTTCAACTCATTGAAGTTATTTTCTTATTGAGGTTTAAATAGTATCATTCTCAGTCAATGACAACCTCTTCAAGTTGCCAACTAAGTTTTTTCAATATGGCATACGATATCATTTTATTAATTTTTTTTCAAATAGCATTCTTAGTAGCAGGTATAAGAAGATGTTTTCAGTATTTCGGGCATCTAATTGCCTCTAATGTGAAAATCAAGTCTTGTGTGTGTGTGTGTGTGTGTGTGTGTGTGGCATCACTGCCCTGGTGGGAGTAGGAAGCCCAGCCTTGCTCCTGGAGAGCTGTTGCTGGATTTGAACTGTCAACCCTGTGGGCTGCAGTCCCACACACAACCACTACGTCACCAGGGCTCAGCCAAAAATCAAGTCTTTTCCTAGGAGGCTACAGTCTCTTTTTGGGGAAAATGATATTCCAGAACCACAAATTACAATCTGAGGTGCTCTCTGCTTTGACTCACAGGTTTTAAAGTTGTTGTGAAAGACTTTATAGTGGAAAGAGAACGCTTTCCCCACCGGAAGAGCAGATCCCCAGCCGGCAGCCTGGGAGTGGCCAGCGAGGCTGCAGGGCGGAAAAGTGTCACTGAGATGCTTCCAGAAGATGAAGAGCTCTTGCTCCCAACAATAGGTCTTGGAAGTGACGGGCTCAGGCCTGAGTAGAGTCTGAGTCAGAAAATGAAGATTCTTGTTTGTCAGGAAGTCTGCTTGAAAAAACTCGAACCAAATAAAACCTCTAGCAATATTGTTGACTTCCTAGAGGGAAAGCCACATTCTTGGACTGAAAGCCCAAAGGATGTCCTTGAGCTGAGCAAGGTTGTCAGCATGGATTGGGTCTCCTTCTGAAGGTCATGCGTCAAGAACCCTATCTATGAAACTAGCTAAGTGCCAGAGGGTTGATTTCAAAGACGAGAGGTGTGCGTTGTTGGCACTGTGATTTACCAGGCATTGGTGTGTCTGGGAGCAATACAAGAGAATTTGGGCATGCTGCTGTCAGATTCCATAGAACTGGGTCCATCTCATAGTGACCCTATATATGACACAGTGAAGCACTGCTGGGACCTGTGCCACCCCCGCCCCCTGCCGCCATTGTCCTTCTGTTTAAGGTCCTTGTTGCAGCCACTTTGTCAGTCCATCTCATCCAGGGCTGGCCTCTTTTTCGCTGTCGCTCTGCTTTACCAAGCCCGATGTCCTTTTCCAGGGACTGGTCTCGTTCAACATGTCCTCAAAAGAGTCGTCTGTCTGCACTTCTTCCAAGGTAGATTTGGTTGTTCTTTTGACAGGCCCTGGTACGTTCGATATCCTTCACCGAGACCATGATTGGATGTATTAATTTTCATTCCGTCTTCCTTATTTGACATCCAGCTTCCACATGCATATACGCCGACTGAAAATACCAAGGCTTGAGACAGCTTAGTCCTCAAAGTAACATTCTTCCTTTCCACACTTTAAAGAGATCTTGTGGAGCAAATCTTCCCAAGGCAATGCGACCTTGATCTCCTCACTACTGTTTCCATGAGCATTTATTATGGATCCCAGCAAGATGAGATCCTTGACCACTGCAATCTTTTCTCCATATATCATGTTGTTACCCACTGGTCGAGTTGTGAGGATTTTGGGGTTTTTTTGGGGGCATCACTGCTCTCTGGTGGTGGGAGTAGGAGGCCCAGCCCCACTGCTGGAATTGAACCTCCATCCCATTGGGCCGCAGTCTAGTGTACAACCACTACATCACCGGGGCTCAGCTCAATAAATAAACTATTTTGTTTTTGTTTTTGTTTTTGGGGCATTACTGTCCTCAGGTGGTGGGAGTAGGAGGCCCAGCCTTTGCTCCGTGGAGCTGGAATCGAACCTCCATCCCAGTGGGCCGCAGTCCCGCGCACAACCCCTACACCACCGGGGCTCAGCCCCAGGATTTTGGTTTTGTAAATAATCTACATCAAAAGCTCCAATCATTGATCTTGGTCAGCAAGTACCACCTCACTTTCAGCAAAGCAAAGTGGTATGTGATTTGTGTCCTTCAGGTTGCTAATAAGGCTTCTTCCAATCTTGATGTCTCATCCTTCTTCACATAATCCAACTTCTCTGATGACTTGTTCAGCATACCCAATGAACAAGTATGAGGACGGGTTAAAACCCTGGTGCACGGACGAGATTTTGTCCGCGTTGGAGGGGCCGGGCTGCGGCCGGAGTCGCCGCGGCCGCCGCATGACATGGCACTACCAGAACCGTAAGACCAGATCCAGAGCTGCCCCGCCAGCAGCCCCCCCGCTGCCCTTGTTCTCTCTCAGCTATTCCTTCCTTCTCGCTCACTTTGCTGGGGGCGTGGAAGGAGAAGGCCCGGGGACTCCCCAAGCCCCTTCTGCTCCTGCCCAGCGCAAGTGCCACCGCCGCAATGGGTCTTACCATCTCTTCTCTCTTCTCCCTCTTTGGCAAGAAGCAGATGCGCATTTTGATGGTTGGATTGGATGCTGCTGGCAAGACGACCATACTGTATAAACTGAAGTTATACAGTATTCCTACTATTGGTTTTAATGTGGACACAGTAGAATACAAGAACATTTGTTTCACGGTATGGGATGTTGGTGGTCAAGATAAAATTAGGCCTCTCTGGAGGCATTACTTCCAAAATACCCAGGGTCTTATTTTTGTGGTAGATAGCAATGACCGTGAAAGAATTCAAGAAGGAGCAGAAGAACTGCAGAAAATGCTTCAAGAAGATGAATTGCGAGATGCAGTACTGCTGCTTTTTGCAAACAAACAGGATTTGCCAAATGCAATGGCCATCAGTGAAATGACAGATAAATTAGGCCTCCATTCTCTTCGTAACAGAACATGGTATGTTCAAGCCACTTGGACTACACAAGGAACTAGTCTGTATGAGGGACTTGACTGACTGTCAAATGAGCTTTCAAAATGTTAAATGAAGCTGGATCTCTAACCAAGGACATAATTTGATAGAATTGGTCTAGGCTTGTTACAACAAAATTAGTTTGCATCTTGGTTATTAAACAGTATATGGAACTGGTTTTGGGCAGAATACTACAGCGTTTGAACTTATTTTGTTGCCAATTATTGTTAACCAAGTGGAATGTTGCTATTTAGCAATATGCTTGGTTTCAAAGAAATTGTTCTTAACTTGGGGGAAAAGGTGTCCTCTTTTAATTTTACCTCCCTTAAGCCTAAAAGCCTGGACATAGCTATGTAACACCTTTAAATAAATCTGTTTTTGAGTGTCTTTCTAACAAAATTGTTTTAATTCCATAAAACAAGTAATTTCTGTGAGAAACATAAATTAGCTTTTAGCACTATATTATGCATGTTCCCCCTTGTTCCAAAAGATATTTAATGTTATTTTTCCATTTCCAAATTTTATTTATTTTGTCAAGAATATACACAGCAAAACATATATCAATTAGAAGTTTAGGTTTTGAATGTCTTGATCCCGTAACAAACAATGTTTTGAAGTTACCTCTTACTACTTCACTCTTGATAGCTTTATCATTCCTGGAACAGTCTGCTGATTAAAAGAATAGCATTCCATTTGTATTTATTTCACTCCCATGCCAAAAAGATTTTTCTAACACTGCTTGTGGCAGCCAGGGAAATGCTCCAAAACACTAGTCCAATCCCTTGAAGCACTGAGGAGACGCCACCCCTAACTAGCCCTGCCCCGTTAGTGATTCCTGGCTTTCATGAGCCAGGTTTGGAACCCTAGCTAGTTCTGTGCTGGTTTCAAAGAATTTCTATTGAGATGGTTTTTAATACTCAGCAAATTGTCTTCCTCTTATTGTATCTTTTTTTATGTTGCATGTTGCTTTTGGTATCAGCCTCTTTGCCCAGTATAATAATTCTGCTGATGTTTCATTGATTACTAGTGAATATATTTTCACTATGAGTTTTTGGAAAGCTCATCCAACTCAAGTTTCTTCATAACCAATTTGGAATTATTCCTAATAGAATTATAAACTATGTGATTGTGTGTGTTATTTTTAAGTCTTGCAGTCTTGAAATGGATTTTCTTTTTAACAGAGTGGTTTGCATATTTTACATACTGTGAACAATACAGATCCCAGTGGGTTTACTGTTTAAATTAGACATAAATTATGGGTTGTTATGTGTATAACAGTGGGGAGCAACTTCAAAATTTATTTCTTTTTTGATAAAATACAATTTTGATGCTGTAAATTTCTAAAGTCAAATCAAGAAAAGCTGTAATAAAATAAACTGCCCCAAAAGCAAAACAAAAACAAAAACAAAAAAACCCTGATGCACATATTGCCTGATGTAAAGCCCTGCAGTATGTCCTTGTTGTGTTCACATACTGTGTCTTCTTCAGCCACGTACAAATCTTAAATGAGCACAATGAGGTGTTTGGAAATTTCCACTCTTCTCAAAGCTATTCACAGCTTGTTATGATGCTTATGTTCTTTACATGGAGCTGTGATCCATACTGAAGACTTGATCTTCAACAGCAATGCTTCACGTCTTCCTCACTCACTGCAGGCAAGGTGTGTGCTCGCCTATCACAAGTGGTTAACAAGCCTCCCTCCAATCCTGATGCTGGCTTCTTCAGATAACCTAGTTTCTCTGGTGCTTTGCTCAGCACACAGATCGAACAAGTGTGGCGGGAGGACGCAACCCCGAGGCATAGCGACATCCCTGAGTTCAAACCATGCAACATGCCCTTGCTTTGTTCATACAGCTGCCTCTTGATCTATGTACAGGCTCCACATGAGCATGACGGAGGCTTTTTTTTGGGGGGGGGGTGGGATGGGGGGCATCACTACCCTCAGGTGGTGGGAGTAGGAGGCCCAGCCTTTGCTCCGTGGACCTGGAATCGAACCTCCATCCCAGTGGGCCGCAGTCCCGCGCACAACCACTACGCCACCGGGGCTCAGCCCTGACGGAGGCTTTTTAAAGTGTTGGTGTTCCCACACTTGGTCCTGCCGACCCCGAGCCAAGACAGACATTGCATAGTATTCAAGCGCCTGCGAGCATGGATAGTTATCTATTTTTATTTTCTTTCTTTTTAATTCAAGGATTTATTCACAAATAAACTTCAGGAAATACAATTCAGCCTTTTGAACTTTATTAATCATCTAAAATCCTTTTTATAAGTCGATTTTCATCTAAGGAAAAAAAAAAGATACTATACAGAAAGATCAGGCTGATGTTGGCGCTGGCTTGGAAGCCCTCAGGTCAAAGTGCTCCGGGTCTTGTGCCCCCTGGGAAACGCCTCCGTGCTGCACACGATGGGTTCTGATGTCATCCTCTGCTGGAGAGGCTGAAGGACACGTTTCCGGCATGAGTCCGCAGCCTCAGGTGCTGTACTGCACTCTGACTGGCTCATCTCTTCTCGAGACCCTTCTGGAAGGGGATGTCCAGTCTCTTACAAATGGGTTTTGGGTCTCCACTCCATACGCCTACTCATTCACATGATGTGATTTTTTTTTGTTTTTTGATGCCCGATACCTGATCCTATTGACACCTGTGATCACACAGGCTGCTGTGCTTCTTCCATGTGGTCATTGTTGCTTCTCAGCTACATGGCTGCTTGCTTATCGTGGGGTTTTTCAGACTTCCCCTTGTTTCTTTGCTTTACCATTCCGATATATAACTTGGAATTATTTTGTGTCTCTGAACTTGATTTCATCTGGCTTTTCTACATTGAGCATTCCATGAGGGCAAGGGCTACTCTTAGTGAGCACATAGTAGGTGTTCTGTGCATGGATACATATGTATATATTTGAATATCTCATTGTGGTTTGGGTGGAAGTTTACAAAGCATATTAATTTTGCATGCAAAAATGTAGGCACATATTTTCCCCTGTGACCTCGGTTGCTATTGCCTCCTTGTACAGCTCTCTTCCCACTTCTCCCCAGTTTCCCGTGGCCACTGGCCCTTCCTTTTCTGCCCTTTGCTACCTTCTGAGCTGTGTTTTGAGCCAGTTGCTGTTGTGCTGGTCCCTGTGGTCAGTGGTTCTGGGAGGCGCATGTCACTCCAGCTGCTACTGGTCATTTGTAGGCCTGTTGTTTGGCTGCCATGTGACCCCAGGGGTGCACTCAGTGCCAGCCACCAGAGTATCTCAGGACCAGTCTCGGGGGTTTCTCCAGGTTCCATCAGAGCAGCGGGTCTGTTCTCCTTTCATTGTTACGTCAATGGGGTCATTACCAGTGCGTTATCATTAACATGTGTGATTTACACACAACACATTAGGTACAAATCAAGCAAGTAGGGCTGAGCCCCATTGGCGTAGTGGTTGAGTGCAGTACTGTGGCCCACTAGCTTGGCGGTTCAAATCCAGCAGCAGCAAAGGCTGGATAGCTCCCATGAGCACCAGAGGGTAGTGATGACCCCCCCCCCACAAACAAACAAACAAACAAACAACAAAAAAACAAATCAAGCAAGTGTACATGGGGACTATAGAGGCCCTTTGAGGACTCCACAGAACTGAGGAAGAGAAGCTGAGAGAGACTTTGCTTTTCTGAGAATGGAAGGGGGGGATGTGGGGAGGGAGCCTTTCCCAGAGTTGACCCCTGAACTCTGACTTCAAACCTCGTAAATTGTTTGAAAATTAATTTCTGTTTTTAAAAGAAATCCACTGTGTTATTTCTGTTACAGAAGCATTAAGAAGCTAGAAGAGTGAGCTCTTCTGTTTTTGAAGGAAAAAGGATATTGTGTTAGTCCAGGTAGACTAGAGAAACAAATTAATAAATATGCGTGTGTGTGTGTATATATATATGTATATATATGGGAGAGGTTTATATATAAGAGGAATAGAACATGAGGAAGCATCCCAACCCAGTTCAGTCCAAAGTCATAAGTCCGATATTAGCCCATATGTCCGATACCAGTCTAGAAAGTCTCCTTCTGACTCACAAAGCACGTGCAATGACACCAGGACAATCACAGGCCAGTGAGTACAGAATCTTATGTATCCACCTGGGGTTGAGGCATCCTGGTGCTGGCAGTGGCTTCCCCATGGCTCCTTGTTTCCAGGGCTCTGGGTCCATCAGCAGTATCCATTGATGGTAGAAGCATCTCAGCACTGGCAGCGGTCTCTCTGTGGCTTCTACAGCCCCAGATGTCTGGTTCCATCAGGGCAAGCCCATGTGGCTTCTCCTCTGAGTCCAGGTTCCAGGACTCAGAATCTATCAGCCTGCCACCATCTTGTCTTGTCAGTAGACCAACTCCAAGAGGCTGAATCAAGTCTCTCTTCTCCAACTGGGAAATATCACAAGATTTCCCAGAATTCTCAGGTGAAAGTCATGCCCACACAGAGGCCTCATTGGCTATCTCCAGATTGACAGACTAGACTCCACCCCTACACTCTTAGTCAAATTGGCACCAGAGTACGTGACTGCCATAGATATATATACACTTGGGAAACAAGCAAACAAGAAAATCAAACTCAGAAGAGCTGGTGTATTTGAACCATTGACCTTGTGGTTAATAGTCTAACGCTTACCCGACAACATGACCAGGACTCCTTACACATGAATATTGAAGTTACATTTGGAAGTATAGACAATGAACTGTTTAGAGTTGTAGATAACAGATGAAAATAGCCATAGGGAAGATAGATGTATTTTCATTGAACATCCTTGTCTTATGTTTGGAATTTTCATATGTGTACTTTTTCCTCACTTATTAAAATAGAATGAGAAGGTTTGGTTTTGCAATTCTAACCCCCATCCCCGCACCCCCAAACCGAGAGCAGAGTCAGGTACTGCAATTGTGGAGCATCTCCATCCCTCACCTGTAGTGATTGATTGCCTGTCGTTCTTGTGAGGGGGAAGTGCTAGACACATATAAAGCAGCTTACCCTGCGCACGAGGGACTCTGTTCGTCAGCGTCCCGCGTGCAGTAGTAATCACTTTGTCCCTATGTTGAGCGCTTGCTTTTTCGGTACCAGGGGGTGTCCTCAGAGCTTTACAGGGATCACCTCCTAGCACATCTCCCTTGACGACAGGGAAACTGAGGCACAGAGCGCTGAGTAACTTGTCCCAAAGATGCAGCTAGACCATGCGAGCGCAGGGCCTCCAACACGCCCAGCCCTAGTCGACACTATGTTCCCACGTGGGAGACAGGGGCTCATGGCACAATTTCCAGATGGACCATCAAGGCTGAGCTCGGTCAGGTTTCCAGAAGAAATGTTGACAATGCTTGTAAACATGTGTAAGTGTTTTCTGTCTTTTGGACAGCTTTCCTCTTGGCTTGGGAATAGCAAGTCTCTATCAAAAACGCACCGGTGCACCCTCTTTTTAAGCTGAAGCGGGGTGGGGGGCAGGGATCTGTATCTTCCTGCTCACAAACAAACGGAGGACTCCCCCTCCTCCGTGAAGACCAGCGCTGACATCATTCTGCCCGTTTCTCCCAGCAGGCAAGACCTCGTATTTCTTTCGGCAAACATCCTCGTAATGTTTAACCCAGCCCTAATGTGTTGTGTTTGCTAGAAGAATAGCAGGTCCTTCACGGAATCCAGGGACAAGAATGGGAGTAGAGATACCAGGAAGGAAGGGGGAAGGTGGGGAGAGGAAGAGACAAAGGAGGAACCGATCACAATGATCAAGGATCAACAAATAACACTCCCTCTACAACAACAGAAACCGTGAGAGAAGAAAGACAGCTGAAGGTGTAAGGTATGATGGATTGTTGTAAGAGCCCCCAAGAAAATGATTTTTTTCCCAATAATTTTATTGGGGACTCTTATAGCTCTTATAACATTCCTTACATCCTTTGTATCAAGCACATTTGCACACATGTTGCCATATTCATTTCTAAATATTTTCTACTTGAGTCCTTGGTATAAGCTCCTCTTTCCCCCTCCCCCCTTTTTAAAAAAGTAAATCATTTTATCGGGAATTCATATAACTCCCCTCATGATCCTTACATACATTAACTGTATGCAGACCACATTTGCACACTTGTTGCCATCATCACTCGTAAAACATCCTCCTTCCACTTAGGTCCCAAGTACCAGCACCCCATATTGCCCTCCCCCTGCCATGAACCCTTAATAATTTACAAATTGTTATTACTTTTTCATATCATACACTGTCCAATGCGTCCCTTCACTCACTTCCCTGTTGTCCGTGCCCCAGAGGGGAGGTTATATGTAGATCCCTGAAATTAGTTCCTCCTTTCTATTCCACCCTCCCTCCACCCTCCAGTATCACCATGCCCCCCACTAGTCCTGAGGTATCATCTATCCTAAATTCCCCATGCTTCCGACTCCATTGTACATCCCCTGTTCTAGCTGGATTTGTCTGGTAGAATTGGGATCATGATAGTGGGTGGGAGGAAGCATTTGAGAACTAGAGCAAAGTTGCATGTTTCTAAAATCTTTTAATTAAGACAAACAAACCAAAAAACCAGAATAGCAGGTTCTTGGCTTCCTAATGACCTATCTGAAAAGAACCATGGAGAACGCTGTGTTGAATTCCCCCCCAACACACACGCACACACACACACACACACACACACACACATTGCTGAGTCGGCTGTGGACCAAAGACCCCAATCTTCTATAGCAGCCCGCTGTTTCCCATTTGTTCTCTCCCGAATTCTCTGAACAGGGATTCCAGCTCCACTGGGATTTACAGAGCAGATCACACTTTCCTTCTTCTTCTTCTTCTTTTTTTTTTCTGGCATCACTGCTCTCCGGCACACTTTCCTTCTGTGGGTAGTCCCCGTTTCCTGTGCCAGTACCTTTCCAGGGCGGAGCTTGGAGGGGTGTGGTGGTTGAAATTGGGCTGAACTATAAGGTCCGAAGATCTGAAGTTTGAAACCAGCAGCCACAGACGGGAGAAAGATGACACTTCCTCCTCCCTAACGCAGTGACAGGCTTGGGAATCATTGGGGGGTGGGGGGTAGTGCTCCCCTGTGGGCGAGTTCCTCTGAGTCTGTATCCAGGTGTCCACGCAGGGTGGAAGGGTGTCAGTCACACCTTCCTACCGTGGCAGTTCCCCAAGGGACCCAGCATGCTCTCCCTGCCTCTGGGACGATATGGGAGATCAAATTTTGGAGTTTTCCAGTTTGGAGTGCACCAATTCCAGACTAGGCAAGAGTCAGCTCCTGGGAAAAGATCTCCTTCAATCACATAATACTCATATCGTGCTTAGCATTCATCTAAGACAAAACTCTAGAGACTGCAGTGGCTTTTTTTTTTTTTTTTGCAGTGGCTTTTTTAGACTTTCCCTGCTCAACTTTGTAAGGGAAATCCACCAGGCTTTCTAGTGACTCCTGAGGCCAGAGCCCAGGCTGGAACAGAGCTGTGTCTCCTCTTGCCTGGACTTGTTGGAGAGAGGAGACTGCTCAGAAGGTCTGTTGCGTGAGAGCACACTGGGGGGCACTTCAGGAGAAATGATGGGACCTGCCCCGTCTTTGTCTCTCTTCAAGTTCTGCCTTTGTCACCTGCTCTTTCTCACATGTCAGAATCATAGACAGATGCCACATGGGCTGAAATTGAAAAACAACTCCTTATTCTAGGAAGAAAATGATGTGACAAATCTGGTATTTAAAAAAAAAGTCCAAGACAATAAAAAATCCACTCCCATTACACAAGGCTCACAAGGAAGGGATGAATCAGTTAGAGTGCATTGTAGCACTCACAATACATCCATTCCTCTCGTTCTTGAATGCTTCCTCCCCCATTACCATGATCCAGTTCTATCTTCTTTTGGGGGGGGCATCACTGCCCTCTGGTGGGAGTGGGAGGCCCAGTCTTGCTCTTGGAGAGCTGCTGCTGGATTTGAACCGCCAAGCTAGTGGGCCACAGTCCCCCACTCAACCACTGCGCTACCAGGGCTTAACCCCAGTTCTATCTTATAAATCCAGCTAAACCCAAGTACACACATTGGTACAGATAAGAGTTCCCAAAACTTGGAATTCAGGACAGACAAAACCCTCAGGAACAGTAGTGGGAGAATCGATATCATGAGAATAGGGGGAAGGTGGTGGCAGAAAGGGGGAAAAAGGGGGAACAGATCACAATGATCAATGTATAACCCCCTCTCCCCTGCCCCACCCAGAGGAATGAACAACAGAAATGTGGGTGAAGAGAGACAGTGGATGATGTAAAATATGAAAATAATAATAATTTATAATTTATTCAGGATTCACAAAAGTGGGAGGGGGTGAGAGAAAAATAGAGGAAATGATACCAACAGCTCAAGGAGAAAGAAAATGTTTTGGAAATGGTGATGGCAACATATGTACAAATGTGCTTGATGCAATTGATATATGGATTGTTGTAAGAGCTGTAGGAGGCCCCAATAAGATGATTTATAAAAAAATGTACAAAGTCACAGGAATAAACATGGTTTCAAGCAAGAGGCATCATAGGTTATGAGTTGATGAGCATTGGAAATGGCCAGCGATCAGTGGCAGAAAGCCGAGGCTGTGGACTCCCATATATAGCGGCGATCTGGACGTGCCCTAACACATGGAGACTTTGGATACTGGCTCTTCAAGGCTCACACACACTCCAAAGGCCACACCAGAGGGATCCGATGTGGAAACGCCACGAGATGAGCTAGATTCTACCCAAACACGCCTGTAACCGAGGATTTAAGACTGAAATTGCAAGCTGTGTGAAGAAGCCAAAGACAGCTATACATTGAACTGTTGCTAGGCAGACAATCTTGACTTACTACATCAGCTTCCTGCTTGCTGTGGCATACCTGTGACTGACATTTTTAGAGACTATTATGGTAATTTTTGCATGACGACCGACTCTCGTTGTTTGTGCAAATAGTGTCCAATCATGTAAAGATCTATTCTGTATAAGTAACTAATTCATGAGTACGATATGTGGTTAGCCTACACTTGCTCAATCTCCCTCTTTGAGTAGTGTCTTAAACATTAGTACCTGAGGGGCTGGCCCCAATCCCAACTACGTGGACAGCCACCCCTCCTCTCAGAAGAATTTACTTCAGAGGAAAGTGCTGAAGCTATATCTCAGGGGGAGGGACATGTTCGATCAGAGCACACAGGGGCAAGTGGAGGGGGAGGAAGAGAGAGTGGAGCACATCCTGGCCCACCCAGTCCTGAGGATGATATTCCTGCTTAGGGCAGCCTATGCACAGAGAGGATTATATGGCTGGCCCCACTATGAGACCACTATGACATCTTTCACTATGGGGGACCGCACTGTAGACACAGTGTCAAAATTTACTATTCCCTTTTTTGTCATTGGTTTGTTGTCCTTGTTTTGCTTTGTTTTGTTTTTCTGCATATTATTATCTCTGCAGGTCTATCTAGATGAGAGAGGCAGAATAGACAATCTGGAGGACAAAATAATGGGACTGACAATTCCGGGGTGGGGGACATAAAAGAGGGGGAGTCAGAGAGTAGGAAGTGGGTGTTAGCAAACCCAGGGACAAGGAAATAGCAAGTGGTCCAAAATTGGTGGCAAGGAGGGCGTAGGGAGCCTTGGACTTGATCAAGGGCAATGTAACTAAGAGGAACTACTGAAACTCAAATGAAGGCTGAGCATGGTAGTGGGACAAGAGGAAAGTATAAGGAAATAGAGGAAAGAACTAGGAGGCAAAGGGCATTTATAGAGGCCTAATTACTGTTATGTACATATGTAAATATATTTATATATGATGATGGAGAAATAGATTGTTGTGTTGTTGTGCATATATTTGTAGGTTTAGTATCAAGGTAGAAGATGGACATTGGCCCTCCATACAAGTACTCCCTCAGTGCAAGAATCCTTTGTTTTATTAATATGGCATTCCATGATGCTCACTTTCCCAATATGATCACTGAAGACAAAGCAGGTGCATAAGGAAGTGTGGTGAAGAAAGCTGATGGTGCCTGGCTTTCAAAAGATTCAGCATCTAAAGTTATACAGGCTTAAAAAAAAAGCTCAGCAGCCATGTAGCTCAAGAAGCAACAAAACTCACATGGAAGAAGCACACCAGCCTGTGTGATCACAAAATGTTGATGTGATCAGGTATCAGGCAACAAAGAACAAAAAAAAAATCATATCATTGTGAATGAGGGAGCGTGTGGAGTGGAGACCCAAAGCCCATCTGTAGGCAGCTGGACATCCTCTTACAGAAGGGTCATGGGGAGATGAGCCAGTCAGGATGCAGGGTAGCAATGTTGAAACATACACTGTTCCTCTAGTTCTTTAATGCTATCTCCTCCCCACTATCATTATCCCAATTCTACCTTACAAATATGGCTAGACCAGAGGATGTACATTGGTATATATAGGAACTGGAAACACAGGGAATCCAGGACAGATAAACACCTCAGGACCAGTGGTGAATGTGATGATACTGGGAGGGTGGAGGGAAGGTAGGGGGAGAAAAGGGAAACTAATCACAAGGATCTATATATAAACCCCTCCCTGGGGGATGGACAACAGAAAAGTGGGTGAAGGGAGACATCAGACAGTGTAAGACATAACAAAGTAATAAATTATAAATTATCAAGGGTTCATGAGGAAGGGGGAGTGGGAGGGAGGGGGAAAATGTGGAGCTGATACCAAGGGCTCAAGTAGAAAGCAAATGTTTTGAGAATGATGATGGCAACAAATGTACAAACCTGCTTGACACAATGGATGGATGTATGGATTGTGGTAAACATTGTACTAGCCCCCAACAAAATGATTAAGCAACAACAGCAAAAGCTTGGAACACCGAGGCTTGGATGAGCTTCCTGGATTGGTACTATTCTGTGTGTATTCTTACACACTGTTTGTAGAGGAGTAACTTGTCCTGTCCCTACATGGAAGGGAAAATGGAAGCTTCGAGCCCGGTACTTCTCTTTGGCTGATAGTTATCTGCATTCTTTTCTTATAATTAAACCACAACTGTGAGTAGAATAAAGCAACAGCAACAAAAGACATTATTTCCATAGGCTAATTAATATCACTACAAACAGAAGATTCCTGTGCTCCAGGGAAATGATTGTTAAAATTCTCTAACATAAATTAACAAGGATGTCTTTAAGGTGAACTGGAAGCAGATAAAAAAAACTGTTTTAGGAATGAATTGGGGCTTGCACTTAATCCTAGTTCCAATCTGAGAATAATTAGTTTTTACCACCTGGCCCTGCTCAACACTCACCCTCATGAAGCAAAATCAGACGATATGGGTGCGTTAGAAAAGTGTGGTGAGGGCTGAGCCCCGGTGGTGTAGTGGTTGTGCGCGGGACTGCGGCCCACTGGGATGGAGGTTCAATTCCAGCAGTGGGACTGGGCCTCCTACTCCCACCACCGGAGAGCAGTGATGCCCCCTCCCATCCCCCCCCCCCAAAAAAAAAAAAAGAAGAAAAGTGTGGTGAAGAGACTTGATGAGGTAGAATAGCATCTGTGGTCTTCAAGGCTTGTTTCCTAACAAGTAGCCATGTAAGTGAGACCTCAACTAAACCCACAGGGAAGAAGCACATCAACATCTGTGATCCAAGGATTGTGGTTTATGCAATCCAAATCTGAAGAAGGGAATCATATCAGAGCTCAAATTGTGAGATTCTGATGTGCAGAAGGCAATGAGTGACAGGGGAGCCCAGAATACATTTGGAGACTCTACACAGGGAATAGGCCTCTGATGGTTTCCCCTCTAACCATAACTGAGGGATGGGAATAACCTTGTTATCAGACGGAGAGGACTGTAGAGATGACCACAGCAGATGAGAATGATAGTCTGACTTGAACAGTATACTTTGCCTTCAAGAACCTTCTTCGTGCAATCAATGTATGGATTGTCATTGTCACTTTAGGATGGACCGAGTTTTTAATATTTTCTGTTTGTTTTTTTTTTCATATTGGAGTTTCTCTCCATTAAAATTTGTCATTGTGGATAGTCTTCTTGAATCTTTCAAACGTGTTTGTCTCTGTGTAAGAAATACAGTATAGATGAATTTCTAGAGACAACCACTGGAATAAGGTTCCTAGATGGGTATGGAGAGGAGCAGAAGGGAGCTGATATCAAGGAGTTCAAGAAAGAAGAAAATATTTTGCAACTGATTTTGGCAGTAATTGTACTCTACTATTTGATGTGATTGAACCATGGAGTGGTATGATGTCTGGATTAGCTCCTAATAAAATGGTTTTGTAGGGGGGGAGAAGAGAGAGTTAGAATCTTGGAAACTCCTAGGGGCATTTCTGCTCTGTCCTAAAGGATCGCTATGAGTGGGAATTGGGTTGACAGCAGTGAGCTCTGGTAAAGGATCCCAGGAGCCACTGTCAGGTCAGCTTGGGCTGTACTGCAGAGTCCGTGACTCGGGCCATTAGCAGCTCCAAGGGAGAAAGAGTAAGCTGTCTGCTCATAGACTCAGCCTCGGAAACCCCACGTAAGTCACTGTGAGTCACAATGTGCATAACAAGACAGTATTTCCTAAGACAAAAGATCTCTAAAAAGACCTTTCCTTTTTAGGCAAGAATATTTTCATTTTAAGGTGAGAAATTGTTTCTTCAAAAATATTGTATGAGGCTAATCATCTTACATTTAACTCTTTTTTTTTGTTTGTTTTTTGTTTTTTTTGTGGGCATCACTGCCCTGGTAGTCGTGGGCACTACCCAGCCGCTGCTGGATTTGAACCGCCAAGCCCGCAGACTGCAGTTTCGCACTCAACCACTTACGCCACCAGGGCTCAGCCCTACATTTAACTCTTCAGACAACATTTTCCCTCTGCTTCTCATTCTGGAAACTGATAGTAGACTTGGCTTTAAGTAGACTTAGCTTTAAGAAGACTTAAAAGCTCAACATAGAAGGAGTTAATCAACTAGTGATTTTATGTGCAAATTTCAGGAGACTAATAATATACAGGAACCTTCTGTTTGTAGGCCACTGGCTGTCAGAAGCAGGAAAAGCACAGGCTTTCACCCTACAGACTTGTAGTGGTTTTGTTCCTGCCAGAAGAGTAGGAAGGAAATGTTCTAAAATTGACTGTGGTCATGTTTGTACAATTGATATGATTTTTCTTGATATGATTGAACTCTTGGATTAAACTACTGAGTGTGATATTTGGATTGTGTCCCAATAAAACTGTGTGTATATATATGTGATATATATACACACACACACCATGTATATATGTATATACATATACACACACAAATTGATCTGGCAGTCAACTTCCAAAAGATCTGTCATTTGAAAACCCCAAGCAGTGGTGCTCTCTTCTGACATACATAGAATTGGCTCCATGGTTTTTCATTTTCATTCTTACAGAAGCGAATGGTGAGCATCTATTCATTCCTCCTTTGTGATTTTTCAACTTAAATGTTGGGCTGCTAACTGTCAAAGCGAGCAGATCAAATCCACTCAATGGGAGAAAGATAGGGCCATTTACAGCCTCAGAAACTCTAAGGAACAGCTCTACTCTGTCTTATAATCATCAGAGCCAGACTTGACTCACTCCAGACCAGTGGATGGGCTGCGTTTTCCAAAGGGAGAGTTTTTCTATTGTAGACTCTTTATTGAGAGTTCAATAGAAGCTTCCTCCTGCTCTGCCTTTGAGTGATTCTGACTACAATGACCCTATAGAAAAGAATGGAGTCATCTCTTTGGGTTTCTGAGGCTGCAAATCTTCATGGGAGCAAATAGCCTCATCTTTTTCTTATCAAGCAGCTGGTGGATTTCAATTATTGACCTTGTGGATAGCAGTTCAACAGGAAGTGCTTTGGTTTCCAGATAAAATTAGTATGCCCTGGTGGCATAGTGAGCTATACATTAACGTGCTAACCACAAGGTCAGGCTTTTTATTCCTATGTGTTAGTCTGGGTAGACTAGAGAAACAAATTCATAAGCACGTATATGTGTATAAGAAAGAGGTTTATAGGGGCTGAGCCCCAGTGGCGTAGTGGTTGAGTACGGGACTGCAGCCCACTGGCTTGGCAGTTCAAATCCAGCAGCAGTTCTCCCGGAGCAAGGTTGGGTCTCCCACTCCCACCAGAGAGCAGTGATGCCCACCCACCACCCCCCTAAAAAAAAGAGGTTTATATTACAAGAGCAATTAAACATTGAGGAAACATCCCAGCCCAGTCTGGTATAAGGTCATAAGTCTGATATCAGCCCATATGTCTGATACCAATCTGTAAGTCCTCCTCAGATTCCTGAAGCACATGCAGTGACACCAGGACAATCGCAGGCCAATGGGTGGAGTCTTGTGTATCCAGTGGAGGTAGAAGCATCTCAGTGCTGGCAGGGGTCTCCCTGTGACTCCTCCAGTTTCCAGGACTCAGGGTTTATCAGCATGCTGCCCTGTGTCTTGTTAGCTGCAATGTCTCCCAGGGAGTGAGTGAGTGTCTCCTGCTTCCAAGAAGGAAGTACCACTTTTCCTAGAATTCTCAGAAGGTCACGCCCACACAGAGGTCTCATTGGCTAGCTCCAACTTGCCAGGCTAGACTCCACCCCAACACACTCAATCTTCAAATTGACACCAGATTAGGTGACTGCCATATCCTGTAAAGCATTACTGTCTCACAAAGCCACAAGAGGCAGTTTCTACTCTCTTCCATAGGGCCAAGACGATAGTGAATTTGGTCTTCAAGGCTGCGTGTGAACTTGAAAGAGTGGCCATTGTGATAAGTATGACCTTGTGGAAATATTTGGCTGTAATGAGCAGTCAAGTCAGCTACAGCGTCTGGTTTTTGGTGTTCATGAAAATGTTCACTGGCTTCAGCTGCTTTCTATAAATTCAGCCTTGGAATTATTTACATAGAAGGCCTAGAAAAATAATCCTCTCCTTTGCTACATTGATGAACCAGGTTCGCACTGGGGTGCCACGCTCCTGCTGTTTTCTGCGACCGTGGAGGCCAGGAGCACACCAGCATTTCCTCTTACCCCCACCCCGCATCACAGGAGGTGAGTGACTTTAAAAGGAATTTAAGATCTAGCTTTTAAACTTGTACTAATAGATGGATAAGACTGACAAAGGGCCTTCAGACCTGTCCTCTCATTCCTATGTGCAAAAGGAGCTGATCTGACCTTGGGTTAGAAAGTCCAAGAGCCTCTTGAGCAAACTTAAGATGAATTTCCACACCCATTTTTCTCAGTGGCATTCAAGAAACAAACATAGACACCAAGATTTTTAATGTGGCATTTATTGAAATCAAAATGAATTTATATTTTCAAGGGGTAGATTTCAAAGGAATTAAAAGCCATGTTCAGAGCACACAATTTTGTTCAAGTTCTAGGAAACATTCGACTACATTTGGGAAGGGGGATGTGGACCCTGTAAGATGGGGAAATTTGCTTTGCTAAAATTCGGGTTTATACAGATAGAGTAAATGGATGGTGAAGAGGCCTCTGATGAAATTAAGAAGTAGTGTGTGGGAAGACCAGAAGGAGAATCATGGTTCTGGTAACACGATTGATCACCATGTGAACCAAAGCAAGGAGGTCTTTGTAACCTCATGAGGGATTCAGTCCCTTGATCATTCCTCTTTAGATGCTGTGTCAAAAGCACATGGTGTTACTTTGGTGACAGGCTTCGATCTTGCTTATGAGGGAAAGCGACTCTGTTGTTTCAGTTTCCAGGGGCTGTAGCTAGGCTCATGGTTTGGTCCAAGAACTTTGAGGAGACTAGAAGACATGGGAGATGGGGAATGGCTAATAAGGGCTTGGGGTGCCGGCGACAGGTGAATCCATGTCCCAGCCGGGGGGGCAGGGGGTGGGGGATCCTATCTATCTATCATGTATTTATTTAAATGTACCCTTTGCGCAGAAAGTAAGCCTCTACAAACATGACCTCCATTAAAGGCAGTTAGGCAAGCAATTAGCAATGTTAGAGGTGGGAAGAAAGTGCTGAACGAAGGCAGACTTGGGGTTAGGAGTCAAATCTGTCCCTTCATAGCTTGGGCGAGTTCATGAACTTCGGTGAACAACGGTCTTTCCACATTGGGAGGAGGAAGCGAACACCACTATGCCTCAGTCTGACTTGCTCTGCCCCGGAGGACCATGTAGAAAGCAAAGTGGATGAAATGGAGCAGAAGAGTTGAAGTGGGGGAAATATACACAGATTTGCACATTTGTGGAATTAATGACTTTTCCTAAAATATACTGACTCTCATTGCAATAAAGTTGTTGCTACTTCAGACCTGAAACTTACATGTGTCTTTTGGTTCTCCGGCATTTTAATCCCTCAGATGGAATACGGGATCCATCAATATTTTCAACAGTGAATGGCATATGTGTGGTTATTTTGAAAATTTGAACTGTGTGCTTCTTAATTGCTTATTACTCCTCTCTTTCTTTCTTTTATTTATTTATTTATTTATTTTTAGGCATCACTGCCCTGGTGGTGGGAGTAGGAGGCTCAGCCTTTGCTCCTGTGAGCGGGAATTGAACCTCTGTCCCAGTGGGTCGCAGTCCGCGCACAACCACTACGCCACCGGGGCTCAGCCCTATTACTCCTCTCTTTCACACCCCCTCCAAATTATTTGTATTTTGGAAGAAGTGAGATTCAGCAGTGAAAAGACACAGACCTGAAAGCAGTGCATTAATTATTTTATTAATTTATTCTTTTTACATTATGGGAAACATTCATCTATGTACAATTTTTTGTTTTGTCCACACACAATCTAGGTAAATAAGCCTATGAAATTCCAAGTCAGAAAGCCATAAAAATGTTCCCCATCCCTCCGTCTGAAGGCTTTCAAATTAATCTTTTTTTTTTTAATCCAAACCAAAATAAATTTTAAAAATTACATTTGGGGGTTCAGATATGCTAGTGATTTACATTCCAGTTATTTAAAATATGCATCTAGACATGTTTTAAAAAGAAACAGTAAACTCACAGGGATAAGGCTTAAATTAAAGTGATAATGCACAGTAAAACATCAAGAAAACATCTATAAATAACAGAAATATATTACAAATAAATTAGTTCTATTTACCATTTCAAATATTAAAAATCTTTAATCCATTTCTTCATCTCTCTTTACAAAAAGGTTATGTGAACTGTATGGAAACATCTGCAAAAAATATAATAAATACTTAATTTCTTTGATTTTTTTTTTTGATGTGGGAGACAAACTTTTCTTTTGTTATCCCGATCCCCACCCCCCCACCCCAAGAAAATGCCCAACAACTTTATACCAAAGTTAAACAAAATAAGTAATTTTTCAGGGTACATACATTTTCCATTATGAACTAAAAAACTACTACAAATTACATCAAAAAGAACAACGTAACAAAGGTTATGCTCATGAATGTTACTTTAAGGGGTCAATGGTTACAAGCAGCATAGCTTGGGGTCCTGTTTTTCAATGTCAATAATTAGCTTTTTATAAAGTGTTTGTACCATTTAAATTGTGTCAAGGAAGGCAGAGGTCATGATGCCCTGTTCAAATACGAACCAGTGGGCATTCAGCTAAAAGATTTAAAATTCTTACCAAAAAATATCTTATGAATATACAAATACCATTCATATAGACAAGATAAATAGGCCTTCGCTTGTCTCTCTTGGAAGTATCCTGCGCTACTTCAGTTTCTAAAAGAAAATATCATAGGATGATCTTGAATTATGTCACTACCATATTTCTAAGTCCAAACCCTAACTCAACCTCAGGGCACTGAGCTGTAGCTGAGAACGTGACTCTTCAAATGGATGCTTTGTCCTTTCTGTTGATCTGTGAGGTCCAAATTCCTGGGGTCAGAGGCTACCCAGAGTGGCAGTTGGCACTACGTGCAGACACCGTGTGACCTTTCATTGCTGCTACAAGGTAAAGAAAAGGTGTGTTCATTTAAAAACTGGCAAAGCCTGCAGCTCAACATCTCTGTATGCTCCAGTTTCACACAGCACACAATGTGGTATGTTCACCCTAGTGAAAAGTTGGTTGGTTTTTAAATTAGTTAGTAGCCCTTTTCTTGTAAACCACAGCAGTAGACATGTGTGCCCTGTTGATAAAGATAGCTCAAAGCATCAATGGCTCTGAGAGGTAGCAAATTCCCTAGTGGTTTGACATGTTCACGAAAATATTTGTTACCAGAATCCATCACCTCTTGTAATTTCACAAATAAAATTAAATTAGCACCTGGCTATGAGAGTGTAATTTTTAAAGCGTCTCTGGCGCAAGGGTATTTTAGGCATGATTTTGATGTGTTTCGCTTTTCCACGGAAATTTCTAATGCTTCAGGAGGTGAGCTGGATGTCAAGTGTCAGTGGCACTTGAAGATCACCATCTTCCAGATGTTCCCATGGCTGTGAGGAAGGGCATTGAGTGAGCATTGCAGCTGGTGCAAAGGGCATATGGGCCATCATCATGACTAAAAATGTAAAGCAACACTGTCTGTCAAAAAGCCTGGCTTCCTTGCCCTGTTGAGGAATCGGGATTCTCCTCCCTCCTCTTGGTGCTGAGCCCTGTAGGTCAGCTCTCTTTTCTGGCCCTTGGAACCTCACGAGACTACAGGAACAGCTCGTTAGAATCGTGTCTATTGGGGTAGAAATGGTATTTTATCTGTGTAGCATCAGGCAGAATCCTGATGGGTAGGACGGGGCAGATGGGACAGGATTCTACTGTGTTTAAGAACGTGGAAAGAGGGGATTAAAGTCGACACTGTGTTTGAAGTAAGTACTGGGTGAGAAGAGCTGGGTGTGTAGCATTCAAAGCAGTGACAGGCAAACCCCAGCTCTTCTCTGAAAACAGCCTTGCTTACCGCAGTTCACAAGCAGACGTGCACTCCTCTGTGTACAACCGGCTGAGTCCACAGGGCGGGACTTAACACATGAACAGAACCAACCCTTCCCCCCTTGAAAGACCACAGGCAGAAGAACATAATACACACAGTGCAATGAAAGTGGGGAGAACATCTCAGGGCTAAGTAAGTACTCTTAATAAAAGGACACCAAACAAAACAAAAGCTCTCCTTGCGCGTCATCTGAAACCAACAGTGCTTCCTGGTCCTCACCCGGCCTTCTGCCTTTTATTGCCTTTCAGAATAGATTGATTTCCCTGAAAGATCGAATTTACAATCTTCTGCTGATTGAACGTTTGAAGCAGTGATTGATGAAACAACAGTGAGGCCGCCGGGAGGGGTGTGGGCCCACCCCAGCCCTGCAGGCCGCCATGAACTGCACAGCTGGGTCCCCCACCCCGGAGCCGTCTTATTGCTCACTTGTGTGCCCCTCCCTATTTCCAGTGAGATGGTGTGATTCCTAGGGTTGGAAAGAAAGTGCTCCATCTACTTGGAAAAATAATAACCACTTAGGGAGAAAAAAGGGAAGCCGAGCCCTCGTTTCTTTCACGTGGAAGACTGTGGAGTCCCAAAGGATCGCCACGTGGTGCTGGATTTCTGAAATACCCTACGGTTTGAATATTGCTGACCTCTGGGAACAGACTAGCTTTAGAGAACCGAGGATGGCGCGGGGCGGGGGCGGGGGCGGGGGACCTAGAGGGGCCATTTCTATACAGGTGGGTTTGTTCTTGCAAGAAAAGAAAGGGCCGTGTTGGCGGTATGAGGACACGGGTGGAAGCGTGGTGAAGAACATGGGCGACCGCGTCTGGGAGCAGGGGTGGCTGGAGGGACAGCTCCTGGAAGATGACAACTACAC